>CM056379.1:110602133-110699119 GCA_029718625.1 Synaphobranchus kaupii | reverse complement strand
TAAACAACAAAGGAACCTCACGCACTCACACAAGGCGTATAACTAGAGGTCAGAGAAAGCCCGTGTAACAAGGGAACGTAATAGAAAAAGAACCTGTTACCTACAGCTCTAGGTGTGAAGGAGCTGAACAAAAGGTAACAGGCAGAGGAAAATAAAAGGATAAAGAGAGAAAAGGAAACAAAAAGACTAAATAAATCTTTACCCTAACTCTTTAACCGGACTACCTACGTTTCTGACGAGTAACAACCAGAAACGTAGAGACCGCTATCCTTTACCTTACCGACTCCGATAGTCAAAAGCAAAGACAATATCGAAGCGTCGGAAATGCGGAAGTCCTGGGCTATTTATAACCGGCAGGAAATCCAAAACAAGTGAAAGGAATAATTGCCGGGCGAGATTCAAACACCGGAACGGAGGCGGAAAAATCCGATAGATTGCCTTCGATGTCGTCAAACAAAAGAACGACCGCAGAAACAACAGCAGGCTGCCAGAAACCAGACACATAGTAAGATTACCAGAGTTGTTTACCTTCTTTAAAGTTGAGAATTTAAGCTTAGGACATGCATATGTCTGCACCCCTGCATTGTAAAAATGCAAGTCCATATTTGCTCTTCCAGGTATTCGTGCAAAAGTGAGTTACTGCATCCTATGAAGGCTTAAGCAGTGAGGTACTGATATAATTAAAGGTATACCAAGGCCTTTATTTTAACAAAATAGTTTGAATTTCTGATGTGAATTTAGCAGTGGAGAAAAAAAGAAATCTTCTTTAAATGAAACAATTGCAACTGGTACAGCCTTGTGAAGGCTGTACCAGTAGTACAGCCTTCACAAGCATTATGGTGAAAAATAAAACAAAAAAAGGACAGAACCTTAAAGAAAATCAAAAAGCTCTCTTCTTTAGTGATGGAATGGCCTTGCCACAACATTCAAGACTAATTTTCACTTTGAAACCTTTTCATGCCTGCTTTTCCTTAAAACCATAACCACTCACTTATTTTTTTAGTGTGAATCCGCTCCCAAGCAATCGCTTCAGGCGCTACAGCCTCCTCCGTTCGTGAATGTTTACAAAGCACTATCAGTTTTTCATTCGGCTTTCCAAACTCACCCATTATAAGACATGGCTACCTTCAGGATTCAATCTCAGTTTGAACAGATCCGAGGTGTTAACGGAAAAAAAAGAGAGAAAAGTGCAGAGTCCACCCGGGCGGGCTTCAGCGGCTTGGGCGATCTCACTGAACATTTCTTGAGTTGAAAAGTCGGTGAAACGCCACCTAGGCATTCCCGTTAAAACCGTTAAAACCTACATTTGGATGAAAAGTGAAAGTTTTCTCGCCGACTAGGATGTAGCCAGGTTATATTCGTGTAAAACCTGAGATATATTGGGGGTTAACCTAGTCTGTCGGCTTTTTCTCACTGGGATAGCAGAGATATCTTGGGCGGCAGCTTCGAATAATGGTTAGGCACCTAAAGGTCGCAGGTTCAATTCCCAGGTAGGTCTCTGCTCTTGTACCCTTCAGCAAAGTACTCAACTTGAAGTTCCTCAGTATATATCAGCTGGATATGGATGGATACCATGTACAAACAGAAGGAAAAGCTGTGTAAGTCACTATGGATGAGAGTCTGCTAAATGCCTGTAATGTAATGTAGGAAGAAGAGGAAGTGACATCAATTCCCAAGTGGGGCTCTGCTGTTGAATGAGTGGTCAAGGTACGTAATCTCAACTGCTTGCCAAAATATCTAAATTAAATAATAAGTAAAATTAAAGTTATTTACTTAAATACTCTGGATAAGGGAGCCTAAGTGCAAAAGTGGGACGCTAGGAAGTGAATTTTACTGATAACTGTTTTCCCTCACTTCCTATTTCACATTAATTAGGAGAATAAATTTGCCATTTTCTGACTAAAATAATTTCAGTTGTGACTTTCTGATTGACGAAGTGCCAAGGTGCAGGGCCTGTGGCTACATCTTATTTTCAGCGTGTGAATGAAAAAAAGAGCAAATATGTTATTTCTGACACTTTTCTTTTCGTTTTTGCTTACTCATGAGTGAAATGAGATACAAGGCCTGCTGTGGGCGAGAGGCTCGTACACCAGCAGAGCCCTGTTTCACAAAGCAGGATTACTGAGTTAGCTGGATTACTGCACTGAGTAAAGCCCGGATTTTACTTCAGTCTGTGTTCCAGATTTGGGAGGGTTCCGGGTTTTACTCAGTGCAGTTATCCAGCTAACTGAGTAATCCTGCTTTGTGAAATACCCCCCAGGATGACTGGTGTACCGCAGGGCCGAGTGCCACAGCTATGTTCCATTTTTCAAGAGAAAAGAAAAAAAAAAACACCAAAAAAAAAAGAGCTCCTTGCAAAGGCGATCCACTTTAAAACACAGCCAAACTACACCGACATTCAAGACAAAACAACATAAAATGAACCGGAACAGTGCGACACTTTGTCACAGCGTTTCGAGGAAGTGTGCGTCTGTCGCGCTCGAGTGGATTTGCCAGAGCGGTGACTCGGTGAAAACCGCTTTCTTCTTGCCTCTTCCCCTACTTCCTCCGCAACACTTCTGTCACAATTACAAGCGCTAAGAGCGCGGCTATTGGTGACAATTATCTCCACTGTAATTGTCAGCGAAATGATTTGTGAACCCGGCGGGCTCGCTCTGAACCGTCGAGCAGTGATACTCGATGATAAACGGCACGACTTTTTTCACTACCGTAAATTGGAGGCAATTGGTGCATTCGCACTGACACTATTTACTGTCCTGGACCTAATCCAGAAGCCAAAATAAGTTGTTAATCTAGTCTTTCTTTCTTTCTGTCTTTTTTTTTTCTTCTTTTTTTCTTTCTTGTCAAGAAAACAAGAAGAAACAAGTAGACGATATTTCACCCAGCAACACGGCACGGCTTTGAGCCTCATAAGAGAAGGGCGTTGTTTTTTTTGTTGTCGTAGCTTCAACTCGAGCACAAATATCCCGGGCCCCCGTGCTCGGGCGATTGTGAGAACACACGCCGCCCTTGTCAGGGCACCGCTTTTCAAAAGCTTTCTCTTCAACGGCCCCCGCTTTTCCGCGTGGCCCGGCCTCGGCAGTGGCCCAAATTCACCCTCTGCCCTCCCCGTCTACTGAACCGGCCTCACTGTCGCCCTTTGTTCCTTTCTTGGGCGACCCTCTGGAGCGACCCAAAAATAGCGCAAAGGCCCGGAGCTTGAAAAGGAACGGCCGGCGGCATTGCTGGGTGACACCGCGGTCACCATGGCGACGATCGGAGATCAGAGGGTTATAGTTCACCCGGAATTAATGATGTCAAACACATTTCTGAATGTTTCTAGCACTCTTCTGCTGTTTGCTGAGCAGCTGACCACAATTAAAATGACAAAAGCCGAAAAGAGTCTGGGCTAATTAATGATTTGCTGGGGCAAGCTCTCCGTGGGGCAGAGGACTCTCTCAGTTCCTCAAGACCACACAGTCTTAATTGTCTGATTGTTGAGTAAAATGAGTGCTTTTCTCAGACGCTGAACATGTTAAGTGGTTGTTGTAAGCGGTCTGGCTTTTTAAACACATCACCCATTCTGTCCAGTTCCATTTCTGTTTGCCACAGAGTGTTCTTAACTGAAGATTCTAATGCTGATGTCACAATCACTACTGGTAATTTAATGAAATTAAAATTGAGTTCTAGAACTTCTACATTCCAGAAAACCTGGCACGACGTTCCAGCATCACAAATACGTGGCAAAACTTTATCTCAGTTATACGAAACAATGAGAAAAGGAATAAATACATTAAAAAAAGAAAAATAAATAAAGAGCAGGAGGGCTGAGATTTTAAAGCCACCCCCGTTTCTGGGCTGGCTTTTTTTTTGTGAGTCTTCCGCACTTGGAACGAACATGGAGCTGACTTCACCTGAGTTTAGTTCTGGTGCCAAATGGGGTGTTAGCTCAAACACTTGTCCCACACAGGGGAGGCAGAGTCTGCAGTAAATAGATTACAATTAGCCTGAAATCTGCACTGAGGGCACATGGGACAGCTGAAGAGATTGAGTAGAAGAGAGGGAGAGAGAGAGATAGATAGAGAGAGAGAAATAAGAGACAAGAAATGAATAAAGGAACTAAAGTGCTGGCACAAAGCAGTTTCTCGTTTTACCTAGAGGACTCACTTTAGACAGAAAATCACATTGTCCTGCTGAGGGTGTTCTGGTGATATGCACAATGTTTCAAACTGCTTATACAGAGAGAGACAAAATGATAATAAAGTATACCTCCCTGAGGCTGTACATATACAGTGAGTACTGGGCAGAAAAGGAAGGCATAATTAATTTTTTTTCCCCAGTGAAATTTTAATTCATATTCTAATACAACCATACGCAAGGAGACATTTGTTGTTCATGCTAAATTGGGGGTAACATTTATTAGTGCGGTTATATTTTTTTCAAATGTAATGAAGATATGAAACTTATGTAAACAGAAAACTGTGTACAGGGAACTGCTGTGGCTAGCAAAAAGAAGAGGCTGAATTAAAGTCAATTAGCATATCATTACTGACCTTATGCTGTGCAATCCTTAATCCTATAAATACTTGCATTTTCAGGATGGGTTGTTTTCATGGGAAATACTATGCTATATTAATATGTAATTAATTCATTAATTTAATTTAATTAATATAACATATGACCTACACAGGTTCTGAGCCTGTGACATAATTTCAATTTTTACAATAGTTTTTATGATTTTTTATATGTCAAATTACAAAATTATATGGTTGTCCATCCATCCATCCATTATCTAACCCACTTATTGGGGGGGGGGGGGGGGGGGGCTGGAGTATATCCCAGCATGCATTGGGTGAGAGGCAGGAATACACCCTGGTCTCCAATCCATCACAGGGCCCACACACACACCATTCACTCACACACTCATACCTATGGGCAATTTGGAGTCTCCAATTAGCCTAACCTGCACGTCTTTGGACTGTGGGAGGAAACCGGAGTACCCGGCGGAAACCCACACGGACACGGGGAGAACATGTTGTGGTTTGTTGTGGATGGAAGCTGAGAAAAATTGTATTTTTAATTATGCAATTTCCTTTGCCAATTTGCTCCACAATCAATTTGTTCCTGTGAACCTCAGCTTGTGTGACTTTCAGTTTACGAGGCCTTTGGATGAAACGAGCTCTGGGTCGAATCTAATTGCTAATTTAAGTAAAGTAAAGCAGGTAATGGAATTTTAGAGACTTGAAATTGCATCCTATCCTTAGTTTACAAGGGGCCAAGAAGTAACATGGATTTATGGTGTTGTTTACATATATATATATATATATATATATATATATATATATACTTATATAATTAATAATTTTGACGAAGGAGGAAAAGGTAATAGCAGCAAAATAGCTCTCTACAGAACAGAGGCTACCTTCTGAAAACAATATTTTAAACCTTCATACTGTGTTCCGGGTCAATTTGACCTGATTCAATGTTTGACATCTCTTAAAAACTATTTTTTTTATCTTGACACTATGTGACTTATCCTAATTTCTTGTAATTAAATAGAAACATGCCATAAACATAATTTGTATACGAAGGTGCTGTGTGGGGACATCTGTGGGGTAGCTGTATAAAATGTAAGAACATATCTCTGATTTTTTGTGGGTAATTCTGGTGGCGCTTCCCTATACAGATTTTAACTTTCACTTACCTCAGGCTGTAAAATTAGATGTTTCATCGCAGATGTTTAATATTTCGGGATAAAAAGGCTAGTCAAAATGTTTCTATTACAATAGTTTTGTGGCCATTTAAACTTTGGGGACAATTTGAACAAAAAACCCAACCTTAAATGTCCTTACAAAATGGCGTCATGAAATGTCAGCATAACATGAGGGTAAATACAGTATAGCCACACCCCATCAGCCCCTACCAGCTCCGCCCTTACCAACAAGCCACACCCATGGCAACAACCATACGGCTCAGTTCCCATAAACCATGAGATGGAGCAAAGCTCTGTAGCAAAAATAAACAGCCAATCAGCACAGACCCCCCCTCGTCCCCACATATCTTTTTGACAAGGACAAGGAGGGTCAAAATATGTAGCTGACAAACAAACGCTAATATTTTTTTTTTTTTACTTTGCATATTCCTGTCTCTGTTATATGATTTGTTTCCCGTGCAGCTTTGGTCTGGGCCTTTGTTCCGTTTCCACGACGATCTCAGACAGCGAGTGCTCATTAGAGAAAGCCGGGCTCTCCGCTGTCTCGGAGAATTTGGAGGCGCAAGGTACAAACTCTGTCTGTCACCCTTTATTAAGTAACGTCGCCTGCTCGTTTCACAAAATTAATTGCACGGTCGGGCACGAGGGGTCCTACTTTCTAAAATAGTTTGGAAGTAATTCTCAGGTCATAGGGTGGCTCTCCTGTTAAAGGGATGGTTCATTACCTGGAGATTTTATTTATTTATTTATTTTAGTTTTAGTGTATATTTTCGATTAACCCAGACAATTTGTGTGTGCGCTTAAGGACACTGAAAATACTTTAGTTGCTGGCAAACTGCTGAATTTAGAATGCCAGATATGTACATTTTACAAAGCTCCTTTACAAGACTATGTATTTCCTTGTGTTCGACCATAAACTCCAGGAGGCCATTGTTAAGGTTGCTCAGACTAAAGCTTCCTGTATTGCACATTAAAACTGCCTAGGCCACTAAAAACAAACAACTTAAATTATATATATATATTTAAAATTAGACACCTTTTTTTAGGTATTGTTGGAGTCTATGGATGGGCTCCATCGCCCAGTATCAAATTTGGACTATGCCAGTGCTGGCTAGGACAGAAAGCCACACAGGCAGTGCATAATAGGCCGTCACATCATCCAATGAGAAGGGATTTCAGTGGATGTCTGTGTCTCATTGCTCACGAGAGACTTCATCCAGTCAGTCAGGCACTTAAGCAAGGAATGCAAACACCAACGCAGATGCGGGGCATAATTATGCAAGTTAATTTCTTACATACCATACGCACATTTACCGGCTTCTTTTAGCCATGTCCACTAGTTGGCAGTCTAGGCTAATCTGGTTGCAGTGAGTAACCTTAGACTGGAAATTATTACTTCTTCGTTTGTAGTTGTTCGTTGAACAGTGATTGAACAGTATTTTCGTTTAGTGCCTCTAACGGAAATGTGTGGAATTGCACCGCATGTTTACGTTGCGTTACAAAATTTGGACTAAACATTTTGCTACACAAGAACGCGAGAAATGTCGCTGTGTGTGTTCCTCCCTGTGTACAATATGTAACAGGCCTTACAGTTCACCAACACAAGATGAATGCAAGGTGTCCTCTTCCTACCCACTGTCTGTGTGAGACTAACCGCAGAGTGTAAATAAGCAGTGCTTGACATCACGTTCTCCGGAGGAGAATGCAACTTGCCTGCCATTTACCAAGCTGACAGAGGTTATGCTGATGATTACAAACAGAATTAGTGGGGGCGGTCCAAACTGGGAGAAGATAGGGGTCATTTGTCTATAACAATATATCATAATTTCCCTTTATGTCTTTTTATGTTACACTTTTGCCAGTGTATTATTAGTAGGTGTATGTTTGTATATATTATAAGTGTATGTTTGTTTGTGATCGTTTGGCTCCTGTAATGGTTATTTGCCTGCGGTATTTTACTCTATTTAAAAACAGTAATTGGCATCATGTAGCCTTCAAAGGACAATGAAGGACTGTGAATGGTAAAACATAAAGCAATCACTTTTTTATAATTTTGAATCATGTTCTCTCAATCTATATTTCTGCTATACTTGAACAACCTACAATATGGCACCTGCCCTCATTACCCTTTACATTGAGATATCATTAAACTGTAGTATGCTCGCCAAAGGTCTGTCTGCTATTGAACAGACAATTTCATGTTTTTTCATTTTTTTATCAGTGTCGCTTGACGTAAAAAAATATATATTTATGGAATGCTCCAAGAAATTGTTCTCTCACATTTTCATAACCAATTTTCTGGCATGTCTTTAAATGGAAACTTTATTTTTTTTTAAAAACGGTCTGCAGATTGTTTCAGGTGGAAACATTGAATAATCGCTTATGGTTGTTTACATCGTAGCGCACGACACAGTCACAACTTGCGACCGCTTGCCACACGGATGAACTTCCAGTGCCACCAAACAGGAAGCTGTGTTTGTGGTACAGTCACTAACCCAAGGAAGGTATGCAGCACAAACTCTGCATAAATTATTGAGCTAATGTATTCAGGTTAGGGAATGACATGATTCATTTTCTGCACACACATACTTCCATGTATTTTTGAGTGCTCATTTTCTTCAATTTCTTCACCTATTTCCTGTGCATTTCTTTCTTTCTTTCATGCTCCTATTATTTGGAAAATAGGACAAGAAATAAGAAATAACAAGAAATAAAACAAAGATATCCCCCCCCCCCCCCCCCCCCCCCCCCCCCACACACACACACACGCACACGCCTACACACACACACACACACACACACACACACACCATATATAATAAAACAATTCTGCATAACAAAAATACTTTTCCATCACATGAGAAAAAATTATAATAATTACTTCTATTTCAGGAAATAAAAGCAAGATCTCTGGCACTTGTTAGCCATGTGTTATCTATGCTATAGATGCATGTGCACTGTGAGTTCCTCCCTTATGTCTAGGTAGCTGAAAGTACAGTATATTTATTTATTCAGTTATTTGGTTTATTTATTTGACTGTAGGTGAGTGTACTCCAGGTGCACCTGTTACACTATAACTTTATTTCTTCTGAATCCTGCTTGGGTCTTCTGAATCCTGCTTGGGTCTTCTGAATCATGCTTGGGTCTTCTGAATCCTGATTGGGTCTTCTGAATCTTGCTTGGGTCTTCTGAATCCTGATTTGGTCTTCTGAATCCTGCTTGGGTCTTCTGAATCCTGATTGAATCACACAAGTTTTTGAAACCTCAGTCAGTGTTTGTCACCACCTCAGGGTAGATTTGCAATTGTCCAAAAAATGAACAGTTTCAACAAATTAATACTGGTGTTCTCACTGTAACATTTCAGGTTATTGTTAATGTGCGTGTGTTTAGTTTTTTTTTTGCCTTTGTGCTCAGAATCTGGTAAATATTGTCCATTTTGTATCCGAGCTCCCACCCACTGTTGTTCTGTTGTCGTGGATCTTCTGTAACAGCCCACATGAAACATATGGTGTATCATTGCATTTTTGAATGCCCATTTTTTCCATTGGTTGTTACCAGTGCTACTTGTAAGCTTGACTACTGATACATGATGGGGCCATGGATAAACTTCTTGCCAGAAATTGAATCAAAACTTCCGGGTGCTAACAAATTCTACTATCAGCACACATGGTATGCTTGAAGATCACTTCCATTACATCTATAATTTATGCGTGCACTCGCTGAGTTTAAACAGCAAACACGTGTGAAATACCTTGGTTAATTTGCACCGCTTACCCGCTTTGCACAGGCTTTATTTTGCCATCATACGGACTGAAGCTAAGCTTTCGGTGTTGATGTGCCACATTATCCCACAATAAATTATGGTTGGCTGTTGCTCAAAAGCCTTTTAGTGATAGCATTTATAGATAGATATTCGTTTTGGCAAGACGTGCAGATATAAATCTCTGGCTTTGAAATGGAATACTGGCATTAGCATAGGATTAGACAAAGACTCTTCTGGATAAACGGTGCCATTTTTAGAGACAAGAGCAGGTATAAACAATAGGGGGGGGGGTGACTTCTTCAATAGCCAGTGTCATGAGCCCGTTTAATCCGAGTTTGCGTCCACTCCACGGCATTCGCCAGACCAGCTGACCTTCCCCATACCCTGCCTGTTATCCCGAAGTGGGCTTTTGGGGCCTGTTGGTCCTCCTGTGATTTGAGACGGTGTTTTGCGAGGGAAAACACACAAAGGAAATGAAGCACCGTTTCCGTGGAGACTTAGCAATCTGTCGCCCGGAGTCAAAACGTTAAGATCGGAGGCTTTTCCACCTTGTGTGGAGATGTCGACGCAGAGGCCTCTGCGGTTCTGTCACATGATGACATTTCATAATCAGCGCCAGAAACCACTCCACGCGTGTGCCATCTGCCACTTCTTCCCCTTCTGTACAGCCTATTTCACGTCAAATATTAATGTCTGACACAACCTTGAACGTCTGCGTGTCACCGATTCAACGCAAGCTTGAGAATAAATAAATACATATGTTTTATGTCTGAGGTCTGACACCAGACTGGCATTGATGCGTGTATGAGAAAGGCGCTTCACGTGCAGCTCGACAGGCGAACCTGCAGGCATCCCGTCGACCAGCAGGGGGCGCTGGTGAGCGATGAAGAGCGGTCGTCTGGCTAGCTGACACTCTCCCATCCCTGGGTTGCAGTAGAGCCGATTGTTTTATTTTGTTTATACATATATATATATATATATATATATGTGTGATTGTGGGGCTTTAAAAAATATCTCTTTTGGGTGTTGGCTATTTACAGATCTTACGGTCTGCCCAATTATTCCTGGAACTCTACCACTGGAGTTGCAAGGTCCCCCTTGACTTGGCATTATCATTACCGCAACTTTTTTTTAACCTCTGTGGAAGAACACACTTAACTACGCTCTCCTTGGTTTTAATGACACTCTGTGAGAAACATTTTACTTTTTAATGTGCGTTAGTGTACCCAAGGAAGCGTTCCATCGGCTTCCCTTAACACACATTTTCAAACGCAGCGCACACTGTCTGTGCATAATTGAGTTAAAAAATAAAGAAAGTTTTTCATTGCTAAAACTTTCATGACTTGCACATCTAATTTGTCCTACATTTCTGGGTTTTGTCTGCCTCGCAGACGTTTATTTCTTATCGCTTGCTTATCGCATCAGAAATGCAACACGTATTTAACGACGCACGGCCTGGTCAAGTGCATAAATGCGAACGCACGAAACCACTGTCACATTCTGTAGGGCTCTGTGCTTGTGTTCCATTATATTGATGTCCATTGGGAAGAAACGATGTCTTTTGTCTGTCAAAATAAAAAAAATTAAAGAAAGGGCCGGCATTGACTCGGTTTGTCACGTAGAACGACGCTGTAAGGCTCGCAACACCACTGGGTTTCCTTTGAGTTGCAGGTCCAGTGACGATCTGTCACTCAGTCTATCCATACATAATCGCAATAACAACAATATTAATATTTACAGTGAAGGCAAGTGCACTGCTGCTCGGGATAGACAGGGTGGACACAAATGCCTATTGGTAGTTTTTAAGTCCAGTGCTTTGGTTGTAACACTTTAGCAGGCTGTATTTTATTTTCATTTATATATATATTTTTTTGATGTTGTTCTTTTTGTGAACAGCTGAAAATGTGCTAAACGCTCTCTCTTCAGGGTACAGTTAAAATGAAGCCAAAGAAGAAAGGGAAGTGGGTGATGTGAAGATAAAAGTGATAATTTCTGTACAGTTATTTTCAGAGTGGAGATTAAAGAATGGCTATTCTCAACAGTTCTATCTCTCTGTATATGACGAGGCAACTTTAAGCCATCATCATCATGTTTTAATGCATAGGCAATGAAGACTATCACATTTATAATTTTTTTTCTGAACACAGTCACAGTGGTGTGTACACACACACGCACACACACAATCATTTTGGGATTCACATATCTAATGCTATCGAAACAACACCATAAATACATAAAGATATACCATAGGCATCCAGTACTAATAATAACTCGACTCAGAATTAATGCAGACCACAGTACCTATGCTAATATTCAATAATTATCCCACAGTACCTATGCTTATATTCAATACGCTAATATTTTATTTATGAAACAGCAAGCATTCCCAACACATTTTTGTATATTAAATTGTTGAACATTACCGTGTCTATAAAAGCAGAAAAAATAAATAAATATCAAATGTGAGAAGCTTTGACGGAGGCTGTTAAAAGCGGGGGGAAAATAGTGTAGAAATCATTCTGTAATTACTTTAAGCAGTCTCGCCTACGGTGCCTGGGAGATTACATCGCCTCTTTCCGTTAATTTTCAGTTATTTCTTCTTGTTTCAAATAAAGGCTGTTTTCTTTGTAGCTTTCCCTTTGCACTGGTAAACAGCTTAGGGTGAATGACCCAGTAACAGAACAATTGAAACGTGCGTGCGTGCGTGCGTGCGTGCGTGCGTGCGTGCGTGCGTGCGTGCGTGCGTGCGTGCGTGCGTGCGTGCGTGCGTGCGTGCGTGCGTGCGTGCGTGCGTGCGTGCGTGCGTGCGTGCGGCGCAGAAGGGAACAAGGGTCGGCGGTAGTGTAGTATAATGGTTAAGGAACTGGACTTGTAACCGAAAGGTTGCAGGTTCGATTCCTAGGAAGGCCACTGTCGTTGTACCCTTCAGCAAGGTACTTAACCTGAATCGCTTCAGTATATATCCAGCTGTATTAATTGGATACATGTAATAAGATGCTAAGAAGTTGTGTAAGTTTCTCTGGATAAGAGCGTCTGCTAAATGCCTGTAATGTAATGTAATGTAATGGGTTCCTGTTGGGCCGTTGGATTATTGAAATGCCCCACCATGGGCAAAGTACTGGTCTCAATTTCCTTTCCACATCCAAACCTTATTTTTCAGTTTTGAGGCTATTGTTACCATAAGGGCCTCTGTAGCTTCGAGCTCTTCCCCTATAATGTGAAGTCCTCACAGTTCTGCCTGTGAAAGAAGGCTCTCGACAGAGCGGACAGGAGACAGGGGACACATTTTCTCTGTCACACACTTATTTTAACTGGCAGGTACAGCAGCTCTTTCTTTTGAAGGTCTGACAGAATGTGTGTGTGTGTGTGTGTGTGTGTGTGTGTGTGTGTGTGTGTGTGTGTGTGTGTGTGTGTGTGTGTGTGTGTGTGTGTGCAGACGGGTGACAAAGTAAAGGAAAAACCCTACAGTGAGGGGGTCCAGTGGCTCTGTTATGCTGTGGGGGTCATTTTCCTGGCATGGTTTGGGTCCACTTGTCCCCTTAGAGGGAAGGGTCACTGCAAATCAATACAAAGTTATTCTGAGTGATCACCTTTATCCTATGATGAAACATTTCTATCCTGATGGGAGTGGTCTCTTCCAGGATGACAATGCCCCCATCCACAGGGCACAATGGGGTCACTGAATGGTTTGATGAGCATGAAAATGATGTGAAATATGCAATCACCAGATCTCAACCCAATTGAACACCTATGGGAGATTTTTGACCAACGTGTTAGACAGCGCTCTCCACCACCATCATCAAAACCGCAAATGAGGGAATAACTTTTGGAAGAATGGTGTTCCATCCCTCCAGTAGAGTTCCAGAGACTAGAATCTGTGCTAGACTAGAGGTGGAATGCCAAGGTGCATTGAAGCTCTTCTGGCGGCTCGTGGTGGCCCAACACCTTACTAAGACACTGTATCTTGGTTTCTCCTATAATTTGTCAGTTGTCTGTATATGTATATAGATATAGATATAGATATAAAGAGAGAGATGTACACAAAACCAAAGCAATTGGTCTTCAGTGTGAGGCGATACTGATCAAATACAGTGCAGACTAAAGAGGAGGAGCTTTGGCTCAGGCCTGGCTTAGCTGATCTCAAACTCAGGCCTATGTTTTAGCTAATCTCAAACTCAAGCCTATGTGTTAGCTAATCTCACACACAGGCCTGGCTGCTAGTTGATTTCACACTCAGACCTGTGTGTTAGCTGATCTCACACTCGTATAGGAGCATATAATCTCCACCAGCCCCACAGGGACCCACAGCGTGCTGGCTGTCAGCGCGTGAGGCTTCAGGTATCGCTGGCTATTCAGCATTTCTCAGAACATCTCACTTAATATCAAAATCATTTTAATGACACAGAGGCCTGAGCGCCAGCATATGTGCCGTGGATATTTAATATTTGATATCCACAAACCATTAGAAAAAATCAGACAGAAGTCAGAGCTGGTGCGTGGGCAAAAAATTCAAATAAAAGAACGGCATGATCTTTATCCAAATTATTTGCTCTGCCTGTTCTACAATCCCTAATTGTGTCCTGGTAGATGGAATCTTTCCTAAGAGATGTTCTGCAAATGGCCCAGATTCAGTGCAGTCATTATGTACTTCATGGCACGTAAAGCAAAGACCCAGGGCGATGTCGCCAGTTTACTGTCAAAATTCCCAATTTCGCTCTTTCTTAGCCATTGAGAATTCTGCCAGTCAAAATGACTGAAGGCCTGCTTCTCCACAGTCAAAATGGCTGAAGACCTGCTTCTCCACGGTCAAAATGGCTGAAGGCCTGCTTCTCCACAGTCAAAATGGCTGAAGGCCAGCTTCTCCACAGTCAAAATGGCTGAAGGCCTGCTTCTCCACAGTCAAAATGGCTGAAGGCCTGCTTATCCACAGTCAAAAGTGTGCGCTCAGCGCCATGAGTATTCCAACTGCAATCACCATCATCTGTCAAGTGCTTTAATATCCTTCACTCTCTGAAAAAAAGTACAAACACTGGGGTGGTACCCTATGGATGCATAAAATTGTACCCCTTGCCAGCATATACATCATTCATTTGTCCAGTTTTTTATTGTAAAAGTAACTTATTAGTACAGAAATGGAACATTATTGTACTTTCAGAGTACATTTGGGAAATTTGTCCTTTATTTCTGAGTGTTGGTTGAAATGCATGACATTAATGATTCAGGGGGAGCCTTGAAATGAAGGTTATCAAGCAAACCATTCATGCCGCCTGACCATTAATGCCATTTACTGTGGTTCAATCTCATCGTAATGTTTGTTAAACCACAGTCCAACCTTTGTATCTTTCACTCATTGTCAACACGTTTTTTGTGCTTTATTTCAGTTATAAAAGCTGTAATTCACCTTGTGGTAAGCAACAGGAAGTAGAAAGTAAGGATGATGACGATGGCCGTGCTAGCATACCCACAATTACCTGAATTAAACATTAAACTGTGTGCAGAGAAAACCGACATCCAGTGAGAGGTTCTAGGTAGGGCAGATCCGGCCAACCAACCAATCAATCTTTATTTTTTAATCTTTAAATGTAATATGTATTATTTAGTTTACAAAGAAACTGTTATTTACACAGTGCACCACATAGGACATTTTACCAGTGTAGGGGGGGAAAAATTGTGAAAATGCTGTGAAACTATTTTTAAAAACAATATTTTATTGTTATTTGAACATCCCTTGTAGTGTAGGTTTCAGCATAGTCAAATATATGGTTCTTGAGATTAAGGCTACAGGGGACAGAATTAAATTGCCTGAGAATATATATTCATGTACAGATCCTTTCCAAAAAATTAGAATATCATGAAAAAGTAGTTTTTTTCCATAATTCCATTCAAAAAGAGAAACTTTCATAGATTATAGATTCATTACACACAAGGTGAAATATTTCTAGCCTTTATTTGTTTCATTTTTCATAATTTTGGCTTACAGCTCCAGAAAACCCCCAAAACAGTATTTCAAGAAATTAGAATAGTGTGTCGAAAATCAGCATTTAATTCAGTTATTTCAGAGAATGAATGTTTTAGACTGAGTGTCACACTATCATCTAATTTACTCAAAACACCTGCAACGTTTATCTCAGTTTGGTTCAGTATGGGGAAGACTGCAGACTTGACAATTGGCCAGAAGACCATCATTGACACCATTCCAGAAGATGGGTAAGCCACAAAAGCTCATCGTTAAGGAGTCTGGCTGTTCACAGAGTGCAGTGTCCAAGCATATCAATAGAAAGTTTAGTGGAAGGGAAAAATGTGGCAGGAGAAGGTGCACAAGCAAAAGAGATGACCGTAGGCTTCAGCGGATTGTCAAGCAAAGACAATTCCAAAATTTGGCGGAGATGCAGAGGGAGTGGACTGAGGCTGGAGTCAGTGCTTCAAAAACCACCACGTACAGACGTATCCGGGACATGGGCTACAACTGTCGGATTCCTCGAGTCAAGCCACTCCACTCATTCTCTGAAACAACTGTAGTAAATGCTGATTTTCGACACACTATTCTAATTTCTTGAAATACTGTTTTGGCGGTTTTCTGGAGCTGTAAGCCAAAATTATGAAAAATGAAACAAATAAAGGCTAGAAATATTTCACTTTGTGTGTAATGAATCTATAATCTATGAAAGTTTCACTTTTTGAATGGAATTATGGAAAAAAAAAAACTTTTCCATGATATTAAATTTTTTTGGAAAGGATGTGTACATACGTATATACAGTATATATATATATATATATATATATAGTTTTTATATATTGTATATACTGTATGTATGTGTATATGTGTATATGTAAATTAAGGGGCCCAGTACATTCTTCTTTCTGGAGGCCCAGAATTCCTGGCTACTCCCCTGTATGTATATAAAATAGTATTTTATAATTGTGTTCTGTGTGGTCTTTGGGTTGGATGCACATAACAAGTGTTAAAGTACTGAAGGCTGTTCTCCCCAGTCAGTGAGATGTTTTGGGGGTGGTCTGTAAATAAGGTTTGGCTTGCTGGGCGAATGCAAGGATATCAGTTCTGAGCAGCTCCAGATGGCTCGGGTGCAACGCTCTCTGTTTGTACACAGACCGCCCTGCCGCCATTCTGACAGATGCCACCGCTAAATTAGATTCCTGACATTAACAAAAGGGGGTTCGCGCTTTCCTCCACACAGACACTCCGCAGCAGTTAGGGGGTCCTTTTCATGTGCCCTTTTTTAAAATTGGAAACGGAAAGATTATAGATTGTACTAGACACCCAGGGCCCAATGATGGGCCTGTGTATGTGTGTGTGTGTGTGTGCGCGCGTTTGTGTTGTGTGTGTGTGTGTGTGTGTGTTTGACTATGTATGTGCACATGAGCGTTAGAGCGCACACGCGTGTATGTAGATGTGCACACGACCGTTTGTGTGTGTGTGTGTGTACGTTATTGCATGTGTGTTTGCGTGTGTGGCATTACAACCCTGCTTGGACTGTGAGCATCTAAGCCTTTTGCTTAATCATCTTTCAAGGAGGTACATCAGCTTCCGCACATTTCTATATGACTGCCTTCACATCAATGGTGTTTTTGCACAAGGCTTCTACTCTATTTAAGACCAGTGCTCACATTGGGGCTTGTGAATATTATTAGCAAGCCAACCACGGACATCTGTTATATGTCACGGGAGGTGTGAGCAGAAGGATGCAGAAGCCTCCTGCTCTTATTGAAGCCCAACACATGCCCTGTCTTCTGCCTCTTCAGCGAATTTGGCTCAAGGTTCATATCTTTCGACGCTTCATCACTGGTTTTCCATGGCCATCTTGCTGCTTTAAATGTTTTTTTTTTTCCTGAAACATTTCCATTGGCTGATGGTGGTCCTGCTCAACTCTAGGTGTAACTCTAAGGTGTTACGCATAATGTGTCCGACCTTGGTAAAACGTCCAAAACGACAGAAAATGTGTACTGGAGTTATTTACATTTTACACATTATAAGTCCGAAAAAAAAGTTCCGATCTTTAAAATGACGGGTCAGACACTACAGTCAGGAAAATCACGAGGATGTTATGGCTTGTTGAATGTTGCTACTTCTTGAAAGTTCTTCAAAAATTTTCCGACACATTTTCAATGAAAACCAATGACAGGCATTTAGGAAAGCAGAGGCCAACTAAAATGGCCGCACATTAATATCGCAATACTGTAGGAGTGATTCAGTGCTGAACAAGGTAAATACATAAACATGAATATTAATATATGTATACAATATTAATGAAATAAAACTATCAAAATTAACTACAGACTGTACTGCATTTCCTCGGAATAGATATGCAATAATAAAAGTGAAATATGCAAGACACAAGACCCAAGATGACATTGTTTCATATATTTCATGGTTTTATTTGTTGGTTGGCTACAATCAAAACAACAATAGATAGCTCCTCTGCCAATGTGTTTGCTGTGTTTGTGTCTAATGATAATGGCTGTTCAAATAGGCAAGACTATAGATTTTGATAACAATAGCTGCGCCACGAACACATAAGAACGTACGCAACACATCACTTCCGGTCTCTGAGCCTATTCTGGCGCAGTTCACTTTTACAAAGTACACAAAGAAGAAAAATAAACGTCTTACGTGCTTTCCTTACAACTTTTTACGTGTGTGGTAATTAAACATGACAGTGTTTTGTCGCTCAGCAAAAACTTAGATTTTTTTAAAGATATCTCAAATTGCATTGCTTGATGCCATTCGTGGATTATGACAACACTTGGTCGTCTGCTATCAAACGTCCAAGTAAATGTTAGTTAACACATGCGCTCTCTTTACAATCTTGGAGGACTCACAAAGTGCCTTTTTTTTAGCATGTTTACACATTGCGTTTGAGTTCGACATTTCACTGAATTGAAGTTTATACCTATCTGAAATATTGCGATTATGTTTAAAAATGGAAAGTGTATTTTGGCGTGACATCCACCTTCCCTAGTGATAAAAGGTAACATATTTACATATTCTTGCAAGTACTGCAGTACACACATATCAATAAGCCTTGCAGTGAGTACTGGCACTTAGAAAAAGGCTGCTCACTGAATGTAAAACATATCTCACACACAGTTTAATGACCCAAGGTAAGTTTGTTAACTTTACTTTACAGCCACTTCACAGATGCGCTTATCCAGAGCGACTGACAATGCAAACACAATTTCAGCTTCAGGGACGGGCGTACAGTGATTCCCCAGAGAGGGGAGAAAACATAGCCCCAAGAAAGACGACAAGTTCAAACTCGATTGACTACCCATCAACCACCCGAGTTAACATTTAATGTTCGGTGTTGACTGCTCCACAGAGGCAACGTTTAAGCCAAGGATATGAAGCTCTATCTGGTCAAACTGTGTCCTCTGTGGTTGTTACTAACCTCACTTTTGGGGGAACAGAGAGTGTGTGTGCACGTGCGTGCGTTTTGTGTGTGTGTGTGTGTGTGTGTGTGTGTGTGTGTGTGTGTGTGTGTGCGACTTTTGGTTACGCCAAGTCTACACTCTGTTTTTTTAATATTAATAATTATACATAATGGACACACTGAGGCTATTAAAGATAGATCAAAGTTAATACTGTAATTTGTATAATAGCCTTAAATCAAGTGTGGAATTAAGAAAATGCAGCCGTTTAAAAGAAGGGGATAAAATACTGCTGGATTTTTTTACCACAAATTGCTTCCACATACCAGTGGAAGAAATCCAAACCCCTCTCCTCGCCAAATCCCGTGTGTTTACTGTCTGGACTGTCTGGTGGATACGGTCATCATGACATCTGGGTGACAGTGACAGGCGGTATATTTCCGAGAGACAATTCCTTTATTGATGTACGGGTTAAATATTCCCAAGAGGCCTCGGGAGATTAGGTATCTGCAACCTGAGCCCCACACTGAGATTAACGCAAGACGGTTGCTTGATTCAGACGTGATTAGGTCAAATTGAAGAATGGGTTTCCTCTTTGGTCATATGGGGGTGGTGCTGGGAGGAGGTGGGGGTGGGACATTTGTCAGAAAGAAGAATACCTCAAGCATAAGGCAGGCCATAGAATTAGATCACACCTCAACACCATCTACCACCAGCATTATACTGAGTGACATATTAATTGGAATTTATTTTCAATGGGGTGGGGGGGGGGGGGGGGATTTACAACTTGGGTGTGGCGTAAGATGCTCTTTTAATTTAATGAAGAATACAATCTGTTATGGTGTATGAAATTCAACAGGGTCGTCTGTCTCCAGTAGTAATCCGGTTGATTTTCATTAGGCTGATTTCCTGCCATGGGGGCCACATTACATAGACGTCACCAATGACTGGAGGGTTTGTCTGTGAATTGTTTTGGGCTTAGAGGGGTTAATCTAAGGCTAATGCCAGAGCTTCCTGTCTCTCCTCTGCCGACGGTTTTTACTTGCTTGAGTCAATTGGCCTTTAATGAAACTCAGAATGTCCTGAGATTCAAAATGTATCAAAACGAATCTTCTACTATCCAACAGCTAAATTTAGCTTATTTCATGTTCTACTATCAATACACTCTCTCATTTACATGATACAGTAGCATACATTTGCTAGTTGGGAATGTTAAACAGCCACTTGGTTTAGATTTTGCATTTTGTAATTCGTAAGCTCAAATCTTTAATTTTTTTTTAATAAGTGCCTATTCTTGAGTCACATTCTTTTGTCTAATCAACTATAAATGTGTTTTACAGCCTGCATTTACAGCCATGTTACTGGAAACACACACACACACACACACACACACACACACACACACACACAAAACTGCAGGTTTGATATGACTTTGCCTGTCAAAGCATTCCTGTTTAAGCCTTATATAGGACCTTTGCAGTCAAAAAGACAGGTTTCCTTTTGATATATAACAGTTGGATAGATGTGCCAACCTCATGCTTTTTTTTTGTTGAGTTTTATTCTTTTTTTCATAGTGTAAAGCCTACCTTCTTTTGAGGGGAGAAAAAACAACTTCTTGAAACAGGTAGTTGTAAAACCACCAAAAAGTCTTTGTTTTTGGACTACTGGGATTTCAGACCAGTCTTCATGGATTTCATAGAAAAATCTAAGTACTCAAGTTCAAGACTACGATTCCTTTCCCCAAATCAAAATGTTGTTCAGTTCACGCCTGAAGTATGATGCTTTCTGTGTTGGTTTTCCATTAGATACACACATGCATGCTTCAAACATTTGTGTCAACAACATCCCACTGCTCGGGTGGGAAAGAGTTCCCAAAATTAAGTTGAAACGATGTTTATCTGTTATATTTTTATAGGATATTTTTGAGGTTCCAAACGCAGTGTTCAAATCATGTCATAACATCGTTTTATATAACATATATGCACATCAGCACAAAACCTGTTATAAAACATGACAGTACAAAGAGCTTTTTTATTTTATTTTGACATCTTTCTTTGACCAAACTGCCACAACGGAAACCCACAATTTTAGCACCACCTCCCAGAGGAAAAGGCACCTTCAGTCAGGTTTAAATTGCGATTAAATCTATTCTTCCCAAACGGATTAGAAGCGCAGTGATGGAATACGTCCGGTTCAAACCGATGCGGCTATTAATCTGTGTCCCCATGGCAAATATTTACGGCTACGTCTAACGTCAGAAAGCGGAGGGGGATACAAAAGGCCTTGTCGCTCTGCCACTGCGGCCTGTCAACTTCCATGTTGCCACGGACGACTTGACAGCACCAGAGAGGCGAAGGGTAAGGTAAATCAGAGTGGGAATCCTCCAGCGATTTGTCCTTGGAAGGGGTGGTTATGTTGTGAAGAGGCTGCAGGTAAAATTGGCCCCGAGATTGCGGCTCGTTTTATTGAAATGCACCTGTGATGAGAAGGAGGAGAAGGAGAAGGAGAACTCCTTCTGGTGTGGCCATTTTGTTTTTGCTTACTGGAATGCACACGAAAATTCAGCTTTGAACCTTAATCTTCACCATTGTGCAGTTGGAAGTGAGAGATGGGTGAGGGATGGCGTAGGGTCTCAGGTGCAGACAGCACATAAAATAAACCGTAGTTTATCAAGGGCCGAAACCCAGGGATGAGGCGAAGGCGAAGTCAAAAACAGGCAGAGATAAAAATACACCAGGAAGTCACAGCAAAAGTACAAAAACGCAGTCCAAACGTAGTCAGGAAACAGGCAGAGATCAAAACCAGGAAGTCACGAAGTACAAAAACACAATCCAAAAAGCGAAGTCAGAAACACAAAAACAAAGGTCAGGAAGACGGAAGACGGAAGACGGAAGACGGAAGACGGAAGACGGAAGACGGAAGACGAGCAGACGAGCAGACGAGCAGACGAGCAGACGAGCAGACGAGCAGACGAGCAGACGAGCAGACCTCGGGGGCAGAAAAAGGCTTGTAGCGAAACAGGGCAACTGTGACGAACTGGCACAGAACAAAGAACAGAGAGGAACTTAAATACACAAGACTTAACAAGCAAATGAGAAACAGGTGAGTAGCGGGGCAGGTGAAACACATTGGTAATCAGGAGCGGAGACGAGAGGCGGGGCGGACACAATGAGGAAGTGAAAACACAAACACACAAATAACACCGAAAATGAAGTAACAGAAAAACACAATACAGACTCAAATAGCCTACTGACAAGATGGTAGTTTTTATTACGCTTATTCACAGGTAATCTGTTTCAGAAAACTCATTCACAGGCTTGGATGGGATTTAAAAAAAATGGCCACTTGTAAGCATTGCATTCGTTTGCTTACCTTACCGATCAAAATCATGCTATTTGTCCGCAAAGTTAATTTGCAAGGGAGCGCTCGCCTCTCGAAATTTGATTTGAGCATTCGCTCTGCGAACGGCGCTGTGTAATCATCAAACGTCAGAGTGCGGCTCTGTCTCTACACGTCTTCAATCTGCAAAATCCTTTAATATGCGCAAGTGCCGGTTCACTTTACAACCCTGTGCTCTGTCGATATGTGCTATCCCGTCCGTGTTGCTACGCAATACCAGTGTTTTTTTTCCTTTTCTTTTTTAAATTAAACATTTTATGTTTCTTTGGCAGAGTGCGGAGAGCCCTGTGTCGGCCTCACCGCAAATCAAACTGTTCTTGGGTTTTTTTCCGTGAAAAATATCTATTCAAGCATAATTAAGTCCAGCTGGTTCTGGTTGGTTGTGTATGATGCTTCTAATGAACGTGTATGCTGATGGATGAAGGGGGAAAAAAAATCATTCATTTTGATTCACACACATACCCGCCCACACGCACGCACACACACACACACACACACACACACACACACACACACACACACACACACAAACTCATAAAATGTGTATTTCAGAGAAGGGCTTAAACAGAAATGTATGCAATACATCAACTTCAAAGGAAAACATAGATGTGTAACAAGAAAATAATTAAAAATAAAATAAAATGTATGAATAAAATCCTGAATATAGGATTCTGTAACTGCACTCTAAACATCAGGGAGGAACGTACATAATCTCTTAAACACAAAAACAACAACAATAAACAGGAAACTACTGATTTTAGCACAAGAGCAGCCCGCCTACACCTGTTAGCCTCATTAACGGCTTTCGTGGAAGACATTGGTGGGAAGCCCTACCCAAAATGGCGGCCATACGTGGAAAAAATGCAAAGAAGAACCCGAAACTCCCCCATATGCAAATGCACATAGAAGAATATCGCCTGCCACCTCAGCCCCCACCCCACAGCAACAAGTTTGTCCGTTGCGAAGTTCGTCGGTTTCGTCGGAATTCAGTTTGCCCTCTGTCCAATCAGGAAAGAGCAGGAAAAAAAGCTCCAGGCCTCAGTCACCCTGACGCAGACGGGGGTTCGACGGAGGACACCTCACACGAGCCGCTCACACAGACAGACAGCGGGTGGCGGGCCCATTGATTCCTCTCAACCCCCAGCGATGCTAGGGCTAATTATTCAGCGCCCTGTGGGGCTGTCAGTCACAGACAGCACCAGACAGATCGGGCTGGATATCGGCTGTAGCCCCCTGCTTTGATACAGAATTAAACTGATCAAATTCAACCGAAAAAAAGTCCGCTGTTCACTTGCGGGGGGGGGGGGGGGGGTGTGATCCTTCGACAAAAGCAGCAGTGCTACGATTTAGCCAAGAACTTTCATATCAAACCAGGTAGTAGCTTTAGCCGTACTGTGTGTACTGCCTTGTATCTGTTGATCTGAATAAACAGTGAATCGAGAGAGGGTACAGAGGTTACATAAGGCCTTGCTGTCAAACAATGAAAACTGCAGCCGACTGCTTTGGTTTTCAGATGTGGGGCATGAGCAGAGAGGCCCTGAAGGAGTCATGGATCATAAGATAATTATCTGGAGCAATTTTGCAGATCGGCAGGGGCTTCCGTTAAGACACATTTTTGTTTCTGCGTCATGGCAACCCTTTTCCCCTTCATCAATTAACCCCCTCCCGAGCACTACAGCTATTTTATATGTTACACTTTATTTATTTGTCAGTTTCTTTATTTATTTATTTATTTATTTATTTGTCTGTATCGGGCATCTTGCCGTCCTCCTGTTTTCGCAGCTGGGTTGAGGCGCGGTGGGGCTCTTATTTATTTCTCGAAAAGCACGTGGGGAATTCACACGTATTCCCAAATACTGTGTAAGGGCGTTTGCTACGCCGGATCATTCCGGAGATCCAGCAGGGCTGTTTGGGCACCTGCACTCGGGGAGCAGGGTGGAGGGAAGACCTGCTGCTTAACAGTGACAGAGAGAAGAAGGTTTTTCTGTGTGCGAGACGGAGCCGTACTGAGCTGACAGGGCACTAATACAAACCTTGTTTTGCCTGAAGTGTGTGGCATCTGTGAGGGACTGGCGGCTGGAAGGGAGGCAGGTTGGGGCTCCTTGGACAAAAACTCAATTACAAGACACTGCTAGAGGATCTGTGTCCGTATTCTGTTCTGCACGGCAACCTGTTTTTTGTTTTATTTCAGGTTTGTAGGAAGAGCTTGACATTTGAACAAGTCTAAATCAGGAGAGTTTTCCCTCACGAGAGTTTTCCTCCCTCTTTATTTAATTTATTTAATCTTTTATTTATTCTTGTATTCCGCTGTTCAAACCCACTAGGCCAAATTTGGGGTTTTGGTTGGGGGGGTGGGATGACAGGGAGGGATGGAGGTGGGGGGGAGGGATGGATTACAATTTTCAGAAAAGAAAAGAAACATTGTCTGAGAGGTAAAATTACAATCCCATAACAGCAACCGTAAAGCCATGTCTTTAAAGTGTCGTCTGAAAAGGTTGGTTTTCCGGAATTGTTTACAGAAAACAGCCAGCGAATGTTCCTTCCTGGCTGGTGATTGGGGAAGGTCATTCCGCCATCGGGGGGACGGGGGCGGGGAGGAGGAGGTCGAGCCGTTTCTTGCGGGACGGCTCGAGGAGATGGAAGACCCAGCTGGCGCGCGGGACGATGCTGAACACAGAGGTCTGGCTGCGTGGCGAAATCATTTTCTGAGGATATAGGAGCGGGCTGCACCGCTCACGGCCCGGCTTGCCAATGTGAGTGATTTGAATAGAATGCGGGCAGCCACAGAAAGCCAGCGAAAGGGAGTTCAAAAGTGTCATGATGTGTGAATTTAGGGTTGAAGACCAGGCAGACAGGCAGGGCCAAATGCATTGTGGGCCAAATAAATGGAGGCATTCTGGGTAAGTCAGAAAAGGGGGGGGGGGGGGTGGGGGGGTGGGGGGGTGGGCTGGGGTAGGGGCAACAGAAAGGAAGGCTGGGTTAGGTTCTGATAAACCTTTTGAAGGATGTAAGCATCTATCTGAACTGAAAAACTCAGACCTTGCTTTACAAATTAAAAAAAAAATCTAATACACTCCATTATAATTGCTGGAAAACAAGGCTGGACCTCGCAGCTTATAAAACACACTGATAGCGGGTGATAAGTAACGGTGACGAGCTGCAAATGAGCTCTTGAGCGTGTTTGCATAAATGAAAAATATCTGCATGTCATCAGACAATGGTAAACGCATCCCATTTTACAAGGGCCGCATTAGACTCTCCTCGTTTGCGCTCATGCAAATCACTCTGAATTTGAAAAGAAAGGCCACTTTTAGCCATCACTTTAGCATCAACATGTAAGCGTACGCTAATGCCTAAACGATGATCTGTCTCTTTTCACCGTATTTGTGCCGCTTTTACCCCCGTATTTGGACGACGCTTGGATTGTAATGGCAAATTTATACAAATGGCCTTGTTAATGCACTGTTGGGTTGAGTTTCAAACTTTCAACTGACAACTGTTATCGCCGGCATGACTTGCATTCGCGTTATAAGGCTTTAACTTCACAGAGAAATGAACGCCGTTCTTCAGGGGCGCCATTACAGATGACGGATCCCCGTGAAAAACCGTAAAAGCGTTTTCACGATCGAGTTTAAGTGTCTTGGAGTTTATGTGTTTTTGTGCACAATATTGCTCAACGTATCTGGTGGGATTCATTTTGGTTTGGAAATTCTTCATTGGTTTCTGATTTATTGTATTCATAACTTATTACATGGCACAATAGTAACATTTTATAGGGGGGTGTGGCGAGGGTGGGGACCGCTAAAAATTGTATGAAATTCTGTGAAACACTGTGGCTTATTTATCTGACACTCAGCCCATTCATTACACAATGGCTGCTTGTCAGAGAAATGAGAGGATATGTAAAAGAAGCTTTGCAAAGATAGTTCACACATGGTGGTGGGGGTATTGATTTAGGGGCAAATCTGTCTCTGATAATTCTCAATCTCTCTCTCTCTCACTCTCTCTCTCTCTCTCTCTCGCTCTCTCTCTCTCATATAATTCTGAAGTCTAGTAGTCCAATTGCAAGCAATGGTGCAAGCATCGTCTGGTGCATCATTATGAGACAGACACAGTGGGGTAGTTCCTTTGAGATGCTAAATTGCTTTGTTTCAGTGGAGGAAAACAAAACAACAAAAAAACAACCAGTGTATCAAAGCAGAGTTTGAGAAATCACATTTCATTTTAATGCCCGAATCAGTATTAATAAATACAGCCCTTATAAAGCAGGCTGGGTTCCCATTGTGAACTTTTGTGTTTTGCTTGGCGGGTGATTTATTCCAACACAGGCCTGTTTAATGCACAGTTGCTTTTCAAAGCCGTAATTAGAAGTGCATTCAAATGTTAACCAAGAAATTGGGGTGGAATAAAATTAAAGAATACAAACAGTGCCAAAAACCCAGGTTCAATCCATTAATTCAACATAGCAATGATCATGAGAATATTTGAATATAGGAATATTTGATGGTAAGATCACTAATCGATTACTTGAATCCATATATGCATGCTAGGTAATAATCGAAAAAAATAATAAGAAAATAATCTCATCCAAATTAGTGTGCTGTATCATCAATAATCATAACTGATAACTGGTATCGCACAAGACCCTCATAAAGAAAGACTATTCTTTTTTTTCCTGCCTGGAAGGACTTAAATTATGTTTATGATCCTTCAGGAACCTTTTTTGGCTAACAACAAACACAATACTCTTGTGAATCTGCATCTCTCCGAATTCATAGATCATGTTTAGATTTGTCTTGAGCCTCCACATTAGTATTAATAGCGGCGGATACGGGGTGATTTTGTAAGCGCACAATCACTAATGCTGGCTTGGTTCTCAAGTGGCCCTTGATAATACAGTTATAATTGAATAGGCCGGGCACAATACACAACCTTTCAGGGTGGATTCCTTTTTTATATTTATGGAGTCTTCATATTAACATGAAAAAAAGGCTTTTCATTGCCTGGGTTTGTGTTGAAAAGCACAAGCTCCATGTGGTCTACAGACCTTATTTGGATAACTTGTGTCACATGATTGATGGATACTGTATTGACAGTAAGATAAATGATAGCCAATGAGATGTGTGTTTCTCCTGGGACTCTTGGGACTAGACTCCCCAAAGGGACAATTCTGGCCATCACATAAAATCCATGTTCTATTTTTACTTTCAGTCTAATAACTCATTCTAAAAACTCAGCCCTGAACCTCCAACAAAGACTATATGGAACAACTTCTATAGTCAATGTTATTTATGTGTTGTCCAATATATATATATATTTAGCATAACGTAATGGGTATTAATGAATTAGTATGTCCGAAATCATCTGAAAGCAGCTGAATGCGCTCTGTTCTTTACTGTCTTGTGTTTTTTGGGATTTTCACTTGTGGCAACGCTCCAGGAATAAGTCCAGCGTTTTGGCCATACCTCTTCCCAGGACTGGGGCATTTACCTCCTTTAGGAATATCTCCTTTCTTCAAAGCAAGTGGTTAATTCGCCAAGACTTTACAGAATACAGTATATCGTATTTTGCAGTATGCTGTGATATTGTTAGAGACTCTTTGTGTCAGGGCATTGCATTTCTAGTTACTAGTGCTGAGAGGATCAGTGGAGACAAAATAATCAAAACTGATTACGTCTAAGATAAATGTGTTTGCAATGTGGTTTCGCTTAGCCATGTCTGATTGAAGCATTTATGCAAGCCATCCTAAAGATGATGAAAGTGAATTTTTGGGATGGCTCGTAACTTAAGACCAGGTTGGAGAAAAAAAAGTCAGCACATTATGATCTCTGCTGAGACACTTCCTTTAGGAATACTACGCCTTATGTGTGGTGCGTTGGGACCTTATATCATGTGTCCGTCATTCCAGAGAACGGTTGTAGGCCTGGATTCAATAATAGGTTTTCTTAACGTTAACTTACAATTACAAATGCACCCAAGTGTTAGTGTATTTTCTTTAAAAAATATATTTTTTTTTTAAAAGTTTTAGCGAGTTTAGTGAGTCAATTTTGCAAGTGATTACTAAACTCACCCGACTGTGTTTGCAAATGAAAAAATATATAAATTGTGAACACTTTAATTTATTTGGGAGTTGGGTTTGGGGATTTTGCTTGTAACTCAGAGGTTGCAGGTTCAAATCCCAGGTGGGGGCATTCCATTGTACCCTTGAGCAAGAAACTTGATCTGATTTGCTTCAGTACATATGCAGCTGTACAAATGGATGGTGTGTAAAGATCTGTATACGTTCCTGTGGATAAAAACATCTGCTAAATGCCTGCTAACCCAGGCCTTTAGGTCAAAGAGCCAAACTTTTCTTTTCCGGGGTTGAAGCCTAAGAAGGCCCTGTTGTGATAAGGTGTCAGTCCCTGTTGGAAGTGCCTGTGATTGACAGAGGAGGATTAAATACCAGACTGGGTGTCAACGGGACTAACCACACCCACTCTACAGCTCTCTCTCTCTCTCTCTCTCAGGCCAAAGTCAGACCACATGGGAATAGTGTGCATCTTTATTTTTGTTTGAATGTTATTAAAAAATAAAAAATAAAAAAATAAAAAAAAAGATGAAGGGTGCGACTTTCATTACCTGGGTAATGGAGGATGATGTCCGTAATAATACATTGGAATTATACTGTGTTTTTCAGGAACCTGAAGATGTTTTTTCAATTTTTGCATCAAGAAAAAAGCAAGAAAACAGATAGAAACAGAAGAGATAGGAGTTATGAAATGAAGCAAAGGGAGACAGATAAAAAAACAAACCAAACGAAATATCAGAAATAGACAATATGAGGTATGTGTGTGAGCGTGTGTCTGTGTGTTTGGGGGTTGGGGGGGTCTGGTCTTGGAGACAAGGGCGGGTACGTGTATGGGGAGGACTCTTCATAGGCACGGGTGATAATGATGATGAGGCTGATGTTGATGATGATGGTGGTGGTGGTTATTAAAACTATATAATTATTATTATTTTTTTTAAATATTTAGTGTCTTTCATCCCAGGATCACAAAAGTACTTTTCAGTACAAGGGGAAAATCTCACCCCCAAACGGTACAAGTGTGCAATCCCACTGGCCGATCTACGGCAGCCATGTTGTGCCTCCTCACTCACCGCACGTCAGCCAGAGAGGGGAAGCAGCTGTGGGAGGACTGACTGAGCGCAGTGAAATGAGCCGTGTTGTTGATGGTGACAATGCCTGCAAGGTACTGTGTCAGTATCTTAAAGACTCAGCGTATCATCTGAGCGGAAGCGGTTCGATATCCCACAGTAAATAGTGCCGCCCTCAGCCAATCTCCTTGAGCCTTGTCTGTTATGTTGATTCATTGGACACAAAGAAGATAGCTGGAACCCGAATTAGATCCTATCGCGCGCTCAGTTCATGGGATTGGCTTTCTTCTTTGGAATGGTGAAACTCCATTTTGGATAACTGGAATTAGAACCTTATCCCGATGAATGGAAATTAATTAGAATCAACAGAAAATTAGTTTTCAGACAGGGCGGAATCCAATTTTGGTTTTTAATGTGTGCCAATGATTTTCCAGGAGGAATTGCCAAGGTGCAGCTCAGGATTTGGAATTAGAACATAATTGTGTTGGGTTGAATAATGGACTGGACATTAACTGGAATTAAAATGAAAAGAGATTCGGCTAAAAGTGGAACCGTTCAGATGCAAACAAGTAAATCGATGTTTAACATCATTACTGTGTGTCACAAGTTCACAAGAGAAAATCGATCCATTTGATTCTTTGTTACATTAAAAATATATTTCAATTGCATGGGCGGCGCGCAACGGGCGTAACATAGCATTGCGAAAGGCCCGATTTAATGGCGAGCCAGTTTTCCGCACCGCAGATGTCATCCATGTTATTTCTAATGCCGTTTGAGACCCCACTTGCATGCCAGATAACTAGCCTGCTCAGTGGGCTGTGAACATCTCTCTGATGGAATAAGCCCCTGCCACGCGTGCGGCCGTACATCAGGAGGAATGGCAGGAATTAGTCCCATGTGATGAGTCAATGCAGTTAGTCCTATAGTTAAATTTGACAACATACTGTATATCAACGGCTGAGAAAGCTTAGTTGCAGACCTAAGATTAAAATTATGCCAGTTGCCCATGATGGTACAGCCAGGCCATCGACTCTTTGATCTGTTTATTTGCACCAAAACCACTAACTGTAGATGATTTGTATCCTGTAAACACAGTTGAGCATGGCTGAGAAATGTAAAAAAAACAAAGAAATAAAAATGGTAAACCTTCACAAGACAGAATCGATATATATAGATTTTTACAGAAGACACACAATTTAGCAAACATAATTACATCAATATATGATGTGGTATATTTAGGAATCTCCCTATTGGCCATTGTTGGGCATTAATACTGTTGATTCTTTAGAAGTCCAGCAGACACAAAAATAGTCCATATTGATTACTTCTCAGGTTAAAGTCTTTGTGATCTTGTGAGCGTTAACTGTGTTTGATAAAGGGGTTTACACATAGCGTAGGCTAAGATCAGCGAACGTGAATTCTTGGCTGGCTCATAGTTTTAAGACACGGATAAAGAACATAAAAGAAAACGGGGTCAGAAATAGTTTTATATTATTGATGTTTAATGGACGGCCGAAATGGCGCACCTGGCTCTGCATGTTTGAATCTCTCCGGAGTAGCATTAGATCCCAATTTCTATAATTCATAAGACAGCCTTTCATACATTTATGATACCCCTTTGATGTGTCCTGTAAAATACAATAGAAGTTTTTTTTTTTTTTTATCTCAACTGGAGCAATGATTTATTATGTTTTGTCTCCGCAAAGTGGCCTGTGCTGGAGAGTATCCAGGTGTGTCCAGGTATGAGGAAAGGTGTGGTATCAGGGGGTGCCTGATTGGTTGTGAGTGGGACAACCCCCATCTCTTTTTTTTAAGCAGCTAAGGAGAATATAAACAGTCAGCTCCCTTACGGTTGAGCCCATATATATATATATACAATATATATATATATATATATATATATATATATATATATATATATATATAAATATATAGTAAGTGAGGCTTTTGACCTGGACATGTATTGGCAATGCAGTAGCAGAATCCAAAGTGAGCAGTGGCAAGGTGGTGCTCTATAGATTGTGACAGGTTTGCGTTTCCCTGCCGCTCTACACAAAGAGCTCCCCAAGGGAAACCGTTCACCGTAAACAACAACAAAAACATCCAATGTGACTTATTGGGCTCGGCCATTTGAGAGAGGACCACATGTATATTTAATGCAGGGAACATAAGAAAGACCACAGAGTTATTATATATTTATTTTTCTGCACTTGTCATTTTTTTCTTCTTATTATTTTTTATTTTTTTTGACCAGGCAGCGTCAACATGAGCCTGAGTTTGTGTCAACCACAGCGGGGGAAAAAGCAAAGAAACGAAAATGGAAAAAAAGCACTTAAAATGCTCAGAACAGCTCCTGAATTAGATATTATTAAACCCTACCACCAGACTGTCCTGATCCTGGCACTGTTTCGCCTGCATAAACCATTGCATATATTGTTTTTTCACTGATACACGCTATGCATACTGTCAGTCATGTTCTTCCTTTCTATTCCTGTCATGTATGGACAGCAAAGTTCAATGAATGCCAAAGCTGGTATAATGTGCCAAACATTTCCAGTCCACCGAGTTTCTCAATTGTGGAATTTGCTGTACCAAAGTCAAGCTGGCACGTGAACTGAAACACAAAGAATTTTCATATTTCAGTTAAACCAATTAGCCATTCTATTTAATTATATTTTTTAAATATATATTTTGATTTAACTTGGATATATTTTAAGATCATAAATGTCTTGAAGAGACTGAATAGACATCTTTTTGTTTTTGTTTTTTATGCAGCTTAAAAACTTTCCGGCTGTAGCTGATTTACTGTACATGACACGTTGTACTAAGTAGGCAATTTCCGTTTTCAACCTACATTGTAATTCTACAAGTATTTCATGATAGTAAGCAAGTCTCTTACCTTATGTGCTTGTACTGTTACTTAGATACCATGTACCAAGTACATAAAGTGGTTTTGGAATGAATGGTTGGGTTATAAAATGAGATGAGGTTGTGAGAAAAGACTGAGGGAAACTCTCCTGTGATGCTGAGGTGCCTGTAGACTGTAAAAGAGTCTAAGGCTCCCAGGTGTGTGCATGCGGGAACTACACACGCTTCAGATTCATTCCAGGCGGTACCGACCCTGGTGCTGGCGATCCGCGGAGTCTGCCGGATTCTTTCTTCACTGTAAAATCGGCGGTCCGTTCAGGCCCGCAAAACCAGGTGAGGAGAATGCAGGTGTGTAATCTGCTTGCCTGCTTTGAGCGATCGAGCGCTGGGTAAACAACGTAAACCAGCGACCTCTGCGCAGAGAGCCGTGCGCCGAAATATGTTTTAATCTCAAATCATCTGAGTGAAAGAGCAGACATTTCACACATTATAAATGTAAAACAAATGAGATTAGGCACGAGTCATTGATTTTCTTGACAGCGGGGCTGCCGCCACAGACAACCCGTTGCAGAATTGATCTTTTTCCTTACAGAAAACATTTACATCCCATAGAGGTGTCCCAGTCTAAAACCACAGTCAGTTTATTCAAATGCTAATGCGGCGTTTTCCAACGTAGGGAAAGCAAGTGGAGTTAATAAAGAACACGGACCTGCAAACACGGGACCCGGAGCACAGTTCCGACGGCGAGGTGGATGTTAATGAACACGCGCCGCGGAAAACAAACCGCGCAATCAGACGGGCATTTGCACAGCACGGCTTGTCCTTCGTTCCGTTCATTGCGCATACAGTACATGCATACATAAACAATATGGCCAGGCTGAAACGTGCGCGTGCGGTATGCAGCGGGTTGATGGAAATTCGAGTGCTCTCGGGACGCTTTTGAGTGCACCAGCCCTTTGATACTCTTGAATATGTTTGTAGCACAGGGCTAATCTGGCGCTCTTCGCTCATGCGAAGCTGCTACGCTCTTCTCCTCCGTCTGCAACCGCAGTCCTTTCTCTTTTATGTTCACTCACTCTTCGCCACAGGTCATAGGATCAAACGCCATTCTCTGGGGTGTCCCTCACCCCTGTGATAACTCTTACCAAGGCCCTCGGTCCTACTCATTGGCACAGTAACATCATTTTTTATTTATTTATGAATTATTTTTTGCATATGCAAGAATTACAGCGTTACTCATTGGGAAACCTAAAAAAAAAAATAACTTATTAAATTAAATGCACGTTAAATCTCCCATTAATTACACAATTTACTTGTGCTTAACGATCTTAATAAACCCGCCTTTTCCCTAAACATAGACATTGTTTCTTTTATCAGTACATAAATGAAAGATGTAAAAAGAACTGTCCACTACGTTTTTTAAAATTTTTTATTTAGTTTTTGCAGAGTGCAGGTTTTGTGATGATAATAAGAGGTGACCCCCCCCCCCCCCCCACCCCCTGCATACCCGTTCCCCACTGGGGTGGTCTTATAGAGACATCAGATACAATATCATCTCTGCCCGTCCATTCTGAAACCTCTCCATCTCTCAAGCAAGATATGGTAATGATGTAACGATTATCTCCAAGGCTTTTTTCCTTCCGTGATTACTCCGGGAAGAAATGCGAAATAAATTGACTGCTATTTAAAGTGCATATCCATAATGTGAGCTAATTAGACTCAGCTGTTTTAATTCACAGGCCGGGAAATGGCAGTTGGGTGAGGGTTAGGGCACGGGCCGTCTCCATCACACACAGTATCAGGCTTTTTTTAATCATCCGCACAGAGTCTTGTCATTTTAGCTACCCACATATGATTCGATAGTTTCCTTTCTTTCTTTTACATTGAATAGCGCGTCTAAGCTTACTAGCAAATACATTATTTTATGTGTGCATGGTGTGGTGGGTGACGATTATGTGTGTGTGTGTGTGTGTGTGGTGGTTGGGGTTTGTGGTCCTGTCTAGCTGTCATTGCAGTAAAATAATAAATGTTATAGAGCAGCTAGCAACAGTCTGACAGCGGGGCGCCGGGACTCTGAACTTGGTGGGTTGTTGACACCCACAGGAAAGAAAAATAACAAACGAAAAAACCTTGGAAATGTCTTCACACGGGAATGTGTTGATACAGTAGATATCAGTGTGGATTCCAGAGTGTTGTATTCAGGGAATGCAATGCCTGTGTCTGTAAAAATCTTCAACAGAGCACTCCGGACCTTTTAGTGTTTATACTTTTGGAAGTGAGCTAGAGGTATTTCACTGGCAGTAATGGTGCCATTGAAGATAATAACTGTTCCATATGACCTTTTGTCTGTATTTTAAATGGCTATTTCCCAGCAAGCGAACACCTATCAGGGCACTGTCAGACGCAGCGGGTCGGTGTGCCGGCACTACGGCATCCCTCTACATCCTCATTTTTACCGCCTCGCCTCGACCGTCCGCGCGCGGACTACCGCAGTGCCAATTTGGGAAATGCGGAAAGGCAGGCAGATGTGCTGGCGGTGGGACGACACCGTCCTGCAGTATCTTCCGGAATAAATAAAACCAACTGCAACATTTGGCAAATGATCAGTTGAGGTAGTTTCCAAGTACTTCGAGTGACTTATTTTTTGTAGTCGAATGTTTTTTTTTTTTTTGTAGCAGGCCCTTCGGTATGGACGCTGTAAATTAGACAGATGCAATTAACGGGGTAGCGGTTTCGGTGGTTCGTTCATGTCAGCCTTCTAGCTGACAAATGCCCATTCCGTCAACAGAGGTTTTTTCGTCCGCTTTCCACCGCACAAACATCTGTTCTCGCACGCCAACCGTACGGTCCATTATCGGTGCCGGTGAATGGGGATTCTGAATGTCAGCCAGAAAACACGCTCCCCCTTAATTGCTTATACACAGATGCCTTGAAAGATAATTATGAGGTGCATTGCTTTAGGGCAAACAGCTTAGGATTATTATGAACAGATTTCAATGGCTGGATTTACTTTTGTGAATCAGGTATGGAGCTATAGAACTGCGCATACCGACGCACGTCAAAACACCGGGAGCTTTGTGGGAAATTGACAGCAGGATTTTAGAAGAATTATACCTTTTTGAATTAACAAAGAATGGGAAGTAGTTATTTTAGTTTAATGCATGGCACAATGAAAAACATCCAATAAGTCATAGCGGCCTATCGCAGAGCTGTGTTGTTATAACTAAAAACTAAGAATGACTTTAAGTAATGATTCTCCCTTTTGAAGATCTGCTATCAAATAAATGATGTCTGTACTTTAGCGATTTATGCACAGTCTATTCATTGCAGATCAATGCAGCTCCTCTTCCTTTGATATAAATCAAAAGAACCAGGAAGAGAGGAGGACTGGAGTATATTGAAGTGTTACTTGGCATTAATGGCTTCACAACGTGAATGCAGCCACATTAATGTTTATTTTCTACCATGTTGCCTGTAGGGGGGGAAATTACCTTTTAACAATGTGCATTATGGTGATTAGTGATTGCAAACGTTTAAGTACGTGTTGCGTGATCTTTTAGCAGTAACCCAGAACATCGAGGCTTTCACATGCTATAACACCCACAAGTTAAAGCACAACTGAACTTTGGTAGAATTTTGGGTTGTGTAGTTACCTGGCCATGATATGAGTCCAAATGGTGGCGAAATATGTTCGTTAGTTGCTCTGTGGTCCCCTGACTGAGTATTTTGACCACATTGCTGTCATTGACTTACATGGTGAAAGACCTATACTGGAGCCAATCGCAGTGGCGCTAGTGAGCAACGGCACAATTGCCGCTCCCCGGCCCAACCAGGAAGTGAGCTTCAAAACGAAAGCCCAGTCTTGGCGCCTTGGTCAGAAACCACTCATTGGTATAAATTTACACGGAAGAAAGCGTTCCTGGTAGCAAATATCTATGGTAAACAAACCGACCTGCCGACATTTTGCTCATCTTTTCTGAGAAAAACTGTTTGATGAGAAAAACTGTTTGATTTCTGTGTAATATTTTTACCATATTTTTGCACACATTTTTTTTATCACATCCAATCCAAATCCACATGTGTACAGTATTGTTATGTATCATTTAATTCTCTGTCTTACGCTACCCAAACCAGTCTCATGCCACAATGAAAATACCACAAGTAAAAACAAAGTCACTCCCTGATTAAATACATTATATATCTGCTAGAAAGCCAAAGTGAGACTGGCCTTGCCCCCCCGGTACAGTACGTGATTTTAAACTCTGATCAGAATAGAATGGAATAGAATAACTTTTATTTTCCCGATAGGGAACTTCAGTTGTAGCCACCAGCAACAACAACAGAAAGGCATAGACAGTGGGGCAGACCCACAACACACAAATAAACGCACCATAATACAGCCAAACGTCATGATTAAAAATAGCCACCGCTGTCCCGAGATGTCCAATGTCATCAACCAGTCCGACATACAAACTCCGCCTCCACGACTTTCCTCCATAGGCTACACGCAGTGTGTGTATGATACATGGCCATACGTGGATTTGGATTGGACAACGATAATGTAAGACATGCCTGTATGGAAGATTGAGTACAGCTTGAAGGTTCTGCACTACAGATAAACTAATCTTTTTTTATTATATCCTTTTCTTGCCTGCAACAGATTCCACCCTAAGGGAAGAGGGAAAGGGTTGGGGGGAGGGGGGGGACATGGCCTACCTAATTATTCACAGCTGTTCCTTGTTAGTGGGTAATCAGGTCAATTAATTAATTACACTGCAACCAATATGTACTCAACAAACTTAGGGCAAAAAAAGGGAACCTGTGCAATTTGATTAAGCACACACTGTAGAATAAATAACACAAGTTCATGCAAACACTGTATACCCCCATATGCTGAGGCAAAATAAGAGTATTTTACCCGTTTCAAAATAAGAGCATTTTGCAGCGCATGATCACAAAAAAAAAAAGTTTTTACACAATCATTAATATTCTTGTGTGTGTTTGTGTGTTATTTATATAGTGTATATCATTACTATCATATCCAGTACACACGATGCATTTCACAGTTTTATTATTTGCCTTTCTTTGAAAGATCCATTGAGTATTAACCACTGTAGGCCTAATTATGAACACGTTAGCCAGCAGAAGCAAGGCAAAAGACAACCCAGACTGCCCCTTGTGTTGCTTGCAAACTTAACCATTACTTTGAAAGCCTGTCTGGAGGCATATTCATCACAGGCTGGAGGAACGTCAAAAAGGCATCCGACCATGTCCGGGGTACTGAAGCTGAAGCGCTCGTAAGACAATGCGTACTATTTGCTCGCACTTCAGACCCTCCTCTCAACATGTCACGCACATTATGACATGATTAAAATAATCACACAATTGGTTCAAGAGCAGGGGGGAAAAAAACTGGGAAAAATAAAAGCAACGACCAAAATGAACAGAGTTTTTGTGAATCCAGTGTGAACGAGATAGGGGAGAAAAACAGTGAATTCTGAAACATTTCTCTAATACGTGTTTAGACCTTTTGAAGGGTTGTCTAATGGTTAGGGAAATGGGTTTATAACCAACAGGTTGCTGGTTTGATTCCCAGGTAGGACACCACTGTTGTACCCTTGAGCAATTGCTCAGCAAAAATATACAGCAGTATAAACGGTTACTATGAAAAAAATGTGAACGTTGTGTAAGTTGCTCTGGATAAGAGCGTCTGCTAAACGCCTGTAATGTAATGCAACGTGATGACCTCTGCTTGGCTGTGTCACTAAGGATCTCTCTCTCTCTCGCTCTCTCTCTCTCTCTCTCTCTCTCTCTCTCTCTCTCTCTCTGTCTCTCTCTCTGTCTCTCTATCTCCCTCACTTACTCTCTCGCTCTCCATTTGAGACTATCTTTAAACACTCCCATAGGCAGAAGCACAGGCACAATGGGGAAAGTAAATAAAATTCCATTAAGCATTCACTGATTAATTACACATACAAAGGGGGGGATGGAACTTCTGGTGTAATTAAGTACATAAATTAACATAAAAACTCATCAAAGTACATAAATTAACATCATGGAAATGCATTTACATTACAGGTAACTTGAAGTGGTGCACTTCAACTTGGACTCTGAGAAAAAAATGCGCTACGGTTATTCAGATCGGTAACACAGATTTTCCAGATGCTCCACAGAGAACATTGGGTCAAAATGCTAAAAAAAATAAATAATTACTCCCTGAACTTGGGGGCATTCCCCGCTTCTGCGTCCAACGTACCATACATGGCGATGTTGCTGTAGGCCAACGCACGGAAACATAGCCCCCCCCCCCCCCCCCCCCCCCCCCCTCCCGGAAGTGTTTATGGAGCCGTAGCAGATCATACTGATTGGCAGCTTGACTGACACTAAGCACTGTGGGATATCCAGCCAAAATCCATGTGAAACCTCCGGTGGCCTTCAGGACAAATCAATCCGATGTCTTCCATCTGAACCTGACTGAAGCCCCACTGCTCAAGATGTTTTACCTGTAATTTATAAATGGAACTCCTGAGAAGTCACACACACACACACACACACTTACTAACACACTGCAAACACGGTTGCATGCACGGTCATTACACATCACAATATCAACGGTAATCAGTGTTGTTGGCTTTGGCGGGAACACAGTAATTCAAGCGTTGTAAAATCCTTCATTAGTTTCTCTAATAAAGAGGGGATTCATATGTGAAATGGTAGCCAATGAGCTGCGTTTCAGGTGACTTGAGGTTGCAGCAGGCAAATTGCCTCCTTACATAAATCATTTCAGCATCCTTGCATAAATCAAGGCGAACGGCGATGCTTACGGAAAGATAAGCCGCAAGGTAGTCGATGGGGTCACTTGTTCTTTTTTCTCTATGGTGGATTTCATTGTGTGGTGGCACTATGATACTGTATGTGTAAAAAAATGTGGAGGTTAATCGTGAAGAAACCAAAAACCTGTCAAAATTCAAAAACATGAGGAAGACGAAAACCAATAGGGAGTACCAGTAACTTCTGCAACAATCTCCATGGCAGATGATGTGGTAAAAAAAAAAAAGTTTACACACCTCATGTGCTGCAAGTACAAAACAATAAACTCTGCAACACTGTGCCCCTTGCTGAGCATGAAACTCTATTAATTGCAATAGTTACTTACGTTTCAGACATCTCAGTTCCTCTTATAAAGACTTCCCATAATTAGTAATTGGCCAATGACATCAATTCAATTCAATTCAATTCAATTCAATTTTATTTGTATAGCGCTTTTTACAGAGAACTGTCACAAAGACGCTGCACAGGGAGACAGAAGGAAAATTGAGCAAAAAAACCAGGCCATAGCCCCCAACCAGCAAAATGAGGTAAAAAACTCCCCGGTAGGGGAGAAAAAAACACTGAGCAGTGGCGAGAAAAAACTCCCCAGTGGGAAGAAATCTCGGAAGGAACCTGGCTAGAGAGGGGGTGCCCATCCTTCGCTGGCCGGCCCGGTTTAGACTAAAGGTGGACTGAATGGTAATAGTCAGTTCAATAATCAGTTCAATCATCAGTTCAATCATCAGTTCAATCATCAGTTCAAAGGGGGCGGGGTGATGCATCTGGGACTCCGGTTGCGTGAAGTCGGGAGGATAAACCAAACCAAAGGGGGGACGGGTCCGAAGCAGTCTGCAAACTCAGGGTGAGGGGCATAACTGGAGCAGTCTGCAAACTCAGGGTGAGAGGGGGACGGGCCGGAGTAATCTGCAGCTCAGGGTGAGAGAGGAAAAGAGAAGGTTAGCCCCCCCCCCCCCCCCCCCCCGACATCCTTAACTATAGGATTGACTAAAGAGGTACGTTTTTAGCCTACACTTAAAGACAGAAAGTGTGTCTGCAGCCCGTACATACATGGGAAGATTATTCCATAAAAAAGGGGCTCTGTAAGAGAAGGCTCTGCCACCCATTGTAATTTTAGATATAATAGGAATTTTCAAATAGCCAGCATTTTGAGAGCGAAGTAATCTAGGAGGACAGTAAGGAATGAGTAAGTCACTCAGATATTCAGGGGCCATGCCATTTAAAGCTTTAAACGCTAGGAAGTAAAATCTTGTAGTCAATTCTGAATTTGACAGGCAGCCAATGAAGAGTTTTGAGCACCGGGCTGATGTGCTCCCATTTCTTGGTTCTAGTAAGAACCCTAGCGGCTGCATTCTGTACAAGTTGGAGGCGATTCAGGCTGAGCCAGTGCAACCAGACAATAATGCATTGCAGTAGTCTAGTCGAGAGGTTACAAAGGCATGAACCCATTTTTCAGCATCCTCCAGGGACAACACCTTCCTTAATTTAGATATATTCCTCAGGTGGAAGAAGGCCATTCTTGTGATATTGTTAATATGGGGCTGAAAGGAGAGATCTGAATCAATAATTACACCAAGGTTTTTAACAACCTTGTTAGGGGAGACAGAGAAGCAATCTAAATTTAAGGGAAGCTGTAAGAATTTATCTCGAAGGGATTTGGGACCTAATACTAATATCTCAGTCTTATCTGAGTTCAATAAGAGGAAATTTTGGGTCATCCAGGCCTTTACATCTTTGAGACAGGTCTCTAGTTTAGACAACTGGTCAACTTCACCTGGCTTAACTGATATATAAAGTTGTGTGTCATCTGCGTAGCAGTGGTAGTTAACACCATGTCTGCTTATAATGTTCCCAAGAGGGAGCATGTAAAGAGAAAAGAGCAGAGGACCCAAGACGATCCTTGTGGTACTCCAAAGTTCACCTTAGAAAATTCAGAGGACTGACTGTTTACCCTAACAAACTGGGATCTATCATAGAGATAAGATTTAAACCACATAAGAGCATGCCCGGTAATACCAACTAAATTTTCTAACCTGCAGAGGAGAATATTATGGTCTATAGTATCAAAAGGCAGCGCTCAGGTCAAGTAAAACAAGAATAGAAATACAGCCACAGTCCAGAGAGAGGAACAAGTCATTCATTACTAGGGCAAGAGGGCGGTCTCGGTGCTATGGTGCTTCCTAAACCCAGATTGAAACCTCTCATACACATTATAAGTATGTAGAAATGAAGAAAGCTGTTGCGCTACACATTTCTCAAGAATCTTTGATAAAAATGGGAGGTTTGAAATGGGTCTATAATTGGCCAGGACAGTGGGATCCAAATTTGGTTTCTTAAGTAGTGGCTTGATTTCTGCCAATTTAAAGGATGTAGGAACATGGCCCGATAGCAATGATGAGTTAATTAAATGAATAATTGGTTTGATGAGCATAGGCAATATCTCCTTCAATAACTTTGTGGGTATGGGGTCTAGAAGACAGGTGGATGATTTTGAAGAAGAAACTAACTGAATTAGCTCGCTCTCAAGTATTGGAGTAAATGATTCAAGACGTTCAGTGTGTCTAGGAGGCAGTTCTATATCGTCAAAACCATGGTCACTAACTTGTGTGATCTTTTCCCTAATTTCAATAATTTTACCACTAAAGAAATTTGAGAAATCATTACTACTACATGAGACTGGAATTTGAGGGTTAGTTGTTGCATGATTATTAGTTAGTTCAGCAACTGTTCTGAATAGAAATCGGGGATTGGTCTTATTTTCTTGTATAAGTTTTGAAAAGTAAGAGGACCTAGCATTGGAGAGAGCATGCTTATAGGCACTAAGACTCTCTTTCCAGGCCAAGTGGAATACCTGCAGTTTAGTAGAACGCCATTTGCGTTCAAGCTGCCGAAACTTTTGTTTAAGAGCCCGCGTGTGGTCGGTGTACCAAGGGGCAAGCCTCTTCTCAATTACTTTTTTGCTTTTTAACGGAGCAACTACTTCAAGGGTTTTGCGTAGAGCAGTAGCTAATTCCTCTGCCAGATCATTGGTTGACAGGGAGCTGGATGAAGTGTCTAAATCAAGGTAATCAGGTAGCACATGCATAAAGTTTCCAGTAGTGGAGGTAGTGATAGTGCGACCTGTATACGTTCTGAGTTCAGATTCTACAGGATGGGCTAATTTTAACTGCAGAGTAATGAGGAAATGGTCAGACAAAATAGGATTATGCGAGTGAATTTTAACATTAACAATGTCAATACCAAGACTTAAGACCAGGTCTAAAGTATGACTATGACAATGCGTGGGGCCAAAAACATTTTGAATGAAACCAATTGATTCCAAAATGACCGTAAATGCTGAGGTAAAAGGATCATCTGTATTTTCAAAATGCAGGTTAAAATCACCCAATATTAACACTTTGTCATGACTTACAGCTAAATGAGAAAGAAAATCTGCAAATTCATGAATAAAGCCAGCATATGGGCCAGGAGGTCTATAGACAGTTACAAGTAAAATAGGCTGAGAGGAGGGGCGGTTTCTACCAACCACTGCTGGCTGAGTGTTCATAACTAACACTTCAAATGAATCAAATGCATACTCTAATTTTGGAATTGACTGAAAGACAGATTTATAAATAACAGCAACCCCACCCCCTCTTCGACAGAGACGGGGGTTTTGGCTATATATGAACCCAGGTGGAGAGGATTCATTTAATGTAAAGTTTTCATCCACTTTCAGCCATGTTTCAGTTAAACATAGTATATCAAGAGAGCAGTCTGAGATTAATTCATTCACAAGAGCTGCCTTGGAATTAAGGGATCTTATATTTAATAAGCCAACTCTCATGGTAGTAGTATCACTTGAGCTAATAGGATTGTGTTTTGTTTTAATCTTAATCAGATTATTAAAACAAACTTCACGGTTTTTGCGAGATTTGACATGGTTTTGTATACGTGGGACAGACACAGTTTCAATTTCTAAAGGGTGAACCCTAGCTGATGGTTCTGGGGAACAAGCAGACAAGAAGTTCTGCTTCCTGGCCTTGGCTCTAATTAGTCAGGGACTTGAATTTCTAAGACTATAGGCCAGTTTTTTTAGAGATAAGAGCTGAACCCTCCCACGTGGGGTGAACACCATCTCTTTTTAAAAGATTAGTCCCCCAAAAAGTGTGCCAATGATCTATATAGCCGATATTATTAGAGGGACACCACTCAGATAGCCAACGATTTAGTGACGTTAGTCTACTATAAGTTTCGTCACCACGCCTAGAAGGAATGGGGCCAGAGCAAATAACAGTGTTAGACAACCGTTTTGCTACTTCACATGCTGATTCAAAATTACTTTTCGTTATCTCCGATTGCTTCAACCGGACATCATTTGCGCCGACGTGAATAATAATGCTAGAAAATTTACGGTTAGTTTTTTCCAGCATTTTTAAATTTGCTTCTATGTCGGTCGCTCTAGCACCAGGAATGCACTGAACTACGGTCTTTGGACTCGCAATTTCTACGTTTCGTAGAATAGAATCACCGATTATCAAAGCTTTTTCAGCCGGTTTTACCGAAGGTGCATTGCTCAGGGGAGAGAACCTATTCGAAACCCGAATTGGTGGTTGGTGGAGTACCGGTGGTTTATGACTACGTTCGCGAACTGTAATCCACCTGCTGTTACCTTGCTGCAGAGGCATTTTCGAATTTCTAACATTAGTTGGGGACGGGCTAGCTGGAGCACCCGAAACCGAGAAGGATTCTATGAACTTTTCGGTTTCTCTAATTTCATGTAGGGTACGGATGCGAGATTCCAATTCGGCTATCTTCGCAGTCAACCTAGCATTTAATTTACATTTATCACAAGTAAAGTTCCCACTAGTGGCGGAGAAGGAGGAATAGGTAAACATGTCACATACCGGGCAAGAGATAGCCCAATATGGCGAGGAAGGAGAAACCGAGCGAGGAATGGGAGAGACTGAGGGATCAAACGAAGCCATAGCTTACCCTTGTATTAGAAGATATACAAAATTCGTCGGAAGCAGGATCAACACTATATTTTGTTTTGTTAACAAATAAACACTTATGCCCCGTTTATGCGGGCTCTAAGTGATACTTCCTAACGTTAGTTTGTAGCCTAATATATTTTGTTTTGTTTTTTGAGAGCTACTGTTTTTTTTTTTTTTTTTTTTTTTTCCAGTAGCACAGCTCAGTCGCTCACCAAACAGGAGTCTTTGTAAACGAGGACTTCCACAGTAAACACTTATGCCCCGTTTATGCGGGCTCTAAGTGATACTTCCTAACGTTAGTTTGTAGCCTAATATATTTTGTTTTATTTTTTTGAGAACAATCTTACCTAGCCTAACACTGCTGGCCCGGTAAAAGCCTGCTCAGCAGCGAATTCGTCTTACCTAACGTTAGTTTGTAGCCTAATATATTTTGTTTTGTTTTGTTTTTTGAGAACAATCGCAATTTGCAGATTTGTCTGTAAGCGAGGACTTCCACAGACTTCCACAGTAAACACCTATGCCCCGTTTATGCGGGCTCTAAGTGATACTGCTGGTCCGGAAAAAGCCTGCTCAGCAGCGAATTCGTCTTACCTAACGTTAGTTTGTAGCCTAATATATTTTGTTTTTGTTTTTTGAGAACAATCGCAATTTGCAGATTTGCCAGTACAAAAACGATCACCACCAAACTTTTCTACAGCACAGTTCAGTAGCACAGCTCAGTCACTCACCAAACAGGAAACAGGAAACAGATATTACACATCAATACAATATTTTCACAAGAATAAACCGTTGTGTGAAGAAGTGCAAAGAATAGATAATATTTATGAATCTATACAATATAAAGAACATCAAATCATAAATAGAAATTCATGAAAACATCAACCATGATGTAGTGGAAGAATTGTATAACATTGCAGGCGCTGTATAAACTTCTACCGTGAGAATATTGTCAACTAAAATCGTTTTTTTATTTTTTTTTGCTTGTTTGTTTATTTTCTCTTCCGTCCTTTTTTGGATCATTGTGCCGTCCTGCATATTTCGAAGAATATTTAAAAAGACGGGGGTTTAAAGCACGGTGGGATTGTTATGATCATAAATGCGTCAACACTCACCCTTGAACTTTGTGAGCCGTCTCTTGGGCATGGATATAACATGTCTTTTTCCCATTAATGTTGACCGTGACCCTTTATGTTCTGTTGGAATATTACTAGGAACCAGGTTTCTCAATAATGTGCTGAAAATTGTGCTTTATGTACAATGTACAACAGTACTGAACATAAAGACATAACAGGTAAACACTTATCTTATCACACAGACAGACACACACGCACGCACGCACGCACGCACACACACACACACACACACACAAACACACACTTTGACATCTTTCTGGACTAGTTGTCTTAGTTTTTTTCAGTTATGGGTCTTACTGAACCTAATTTCAAATGATAAATGTTTTGAATTATACAACACAACGCGGCCAGTTTAATGTGATTTAAAGGAGAGAGAGAGAAACTTCGATACTTATTCAGTATTTTAAATAAGTGTCGGCCCGACACTTATTTAAAATACTAAACAAGTATCAAAGTTTCTCTCTCTCTCCTTTAAATCACATTAAACTGGCCGCGTTCATCTAGTTCCTTGTTCGTCTTCAGTCTTCTTCTTCAGGATTCCTTTCTTCTGTGTTTTTAATATCTGATCTTTTGTGTAGTCCTTGCGCAACTCATCACCGTGGAAACAACTGAGTCACTCACTCGTCATTTTTACTTGCTCACTCGTCAATTAATATATTGAGAATAGCTAAAATTTTGCCAAGTAAACCATGCCTTGGAAATAGATTTGTTGTGTTGTATTGTGGCTGGTACGAGAGGATCCATGATCTACCATGGACTACCATGATCCACGAGGTACCTAATTGACAAGCACGTAATTTTTGTTGATTAGCAACCAAAATGACTGAGCGGGCCTTAAACAATTTAAAGTCTAATCACTCTACTGTTGTGAGATAGATTTTATGGGTCACTAACTACTTTGCCTATAGCCTACTGGTGTATCTAACATCCTTGTGACGGTTAAAAAAGTGGTATCACACACAAAAGTTTTAATCACTTCCCATCAACAGTCCCAAGCACAATTTGTCTGTCGAGTCTAGCTAATTATGAACATGAAAAGAAAAAAAGATCAATTACATTTTTATTTTCCGGGAGACTGAACCTGACATCCATTGATTGCTTTGATTTGAAGCCCGAAAAAGCTCCTGCTAATTGTGCACAGTGGTGCAGCATTTTAGACACCATCTTAACTGTCTCATAAATATATCCTCTGCCCTCACTGCTGTTAACAAAGTGCATGGGACATTCTTCTTGCAGCTGTTACATTTCAAGAAACAAGAATGAGCGTAGAAACACTAATAATAAGATACAAGGAAATTAAAACTGGATAGTTCTTCCCAGACATCTAAGCCATGGGTATTATGGTGAAAAACCAGACTCAGGGTACATGAATATATCTTTTTTTTTTGTATTATTATGTGGAAGAATGGTAAAATTTTGCCTGAGAAGGCGCAGCCTGACTTGGTACCTGAAGAGGTGGCGTCTCAGTGACTGACTGGGTCTGAAGGCGCCTGACGGCGATGTGGCTGCCCGCTGGATCCAGCCAAGGGAGTGACAACTGCTTCACACACCGGATCGCACGAATGATAATGCACTTCTCCCCTGTATAAAACAGCATTCCGCTCTTTTGTCTGCGAAACATTTCGTATCCCGCTCTCGTTTTCCCACGGTCGGCTGTGGTACCAACCTTTTTTCCTGTCTTCTATTCTTGTGAATTGTGGGTACATCATCAGTCAATGCGGAGATTATTTTCTGCCCCATCTGTATTTGGACTTACAAACAGGGGCAGGTCTGATCCTGCGGAGACACACCCAGGTGCAGGTACCTATTCACAACAGTTAGGCCACAGTTTATTTTTTAACCGTCTAACATACACAGCAGGGCAGCACACATAATGTTCAGTCCACATTGTCTCCCTAGGATTCACAAACAAAAAAAAAGCATTTCTTTATTTATTTTTGTCTTCCTGGATGTGGTTTGGCAGGTTCAGTGGCTGTTTCCCAGGGTTATCAGAGGTAGTGTGTGAGGTGAGGTGTTTGGGAAGGAACATTTTGTAATTTGCATTTATGTAAAACAGGAAGGAGGCTGATTCTCTCTTTTTTTTACCACCCCCAAGCTTGTGATTAAACCTGGAAGTTCTCTTTAAAGAGCTCTGTTTAATCCTATTCTCCAGACTCCAGCCCCAAACATCACCATGGAGTTTAACCATAATCGTGTGTGTGTGTGTGTGTGTGTGTGTGTGTGTGTGTGTGTGTGTGTGTGTGTGTGCGTGTGTGTATATAGTGCAGGAGATGCATATTGTCCACCTCATAGCCATCATAGCCCTTTTTTTTTTTTTTGATTCATTTAAATATAAAGCTTTGATCATCCTTTCTGTTGATGAAAGACAAAAAGCCTTTTGAGGAGAAAAAATGGATATAGCAATTTAATATTGCGACTCTACATGTTAATGTACTGAGAACCAGGCCTTTTTTCTACTGGAAACAGCTGCTAGTGAACTATTGGCACACCCCCTACCTGCTCATCTGGTGCCTATAACTGCCTTAGTAGACCATAGAGTTTAATGGCAAGGTGTATTATCACCTGTCACTCAAGCAGCGCTGATTGTGTGATGCTTCCTCTACTGTTCAACTGCACAGCAAAAATACCGGTGTACATTTAACACCCTGGGGAGTCCACCCTATAGGGTGTTAAATGTACACCACCATTTTTGCTGTGTGAATGAGTCGTTGTTTTTTTCTTTCTTTTTTTTATTCTGGTAAAAAAAAACATGAATGTGAATATTGCTCTGATTGAAGTGTGGACAATCCAGAGTCCCTGACAAAGTAAGCACGCTGTCTGTCATATGGTTGGTAATACACTTGGACATTGCATTTATCTAAAGGAATGCTTTTTTGAGTGAGGATCTAGGGGGAAAAGCAGCACTCTAGGCCGGGAATAATAAGTCACTTTGGACGGAAAGATTTCCCTTTACCTTCAACCGCATATTACACAGTCTCTGGACTGAGGTGGACCTGAAATCGATCTGGGCAAAGAGCGTACTCCGGGGAGAGGTACACTCTGTCAAGTGAAAATGGCCAGGTAATGAAAAATGCGGAAAACTCTGCACGTGTAGCTTTGGCGCTGATTGATCTACTTAGCTATGTGGGTCAAAGGGCCATCAGAGGGCAGAGCCTTGCAAAGATCTGGCCTCTCTACAAAATTCCAGTGAACCTTTTTATAGAATGCGTGGAAGCCTTATGCATTACATTGGGTATACCTTACCTGTGCACCTGAAGCCCAGGCCTGATATTCACACCTGGGGTTCATTTGTCAATGAGTCTTTATCTTTGTGAACTCATGCACTCAGCAAGAGATGTAGAAAGTAGCCCAAGGCAAGGGTAGCTAAGAAGAAGGATAGTTTCAGGTTTGGTGCTGGAGGAAACGCAAGCTGCATTATGACTGTTCTATGAAAGATTGTAAAGAGGAGGATTGTGTGAGAGGAGTGAAGCCAGTCTACACATACGGAAGGCCAATCTATCTTCAGGATTTTTATTTTAAATTTTTGCTCAAAATTTGATGCACAGTTTCATTCATTTTTTCTTCACACAGACCACACAGTAAATTGTTCAGTGTTAAACTAACTCTTATAGAATACATATGGTCCCTATTGGATTAATTTGTACTCTGTTAACCGTGGACATTTTGCTGTGCATTTGCTGATTTTTGGGGTCAGTGAACTTGCCAAACTGTGTCCACCAAGATTAACAACAAAAGCCTGCTTTTAATTTGTGAACATTTGTAAAAGGTAAATTGGACTCTATTGAATCCAGGCCATTGACTCGATCCAGTACTTTGGATCAATTTACTGAGTGACTGTAACTGTGTTTGTACCCTTTGTTAAAGCTTTTTTATTATTTTTTTGTGGCCAAATATTCAGCTATTCAGCCTACAGATGAGAGTGAGTCATAATGATGGTCGATCTGAAGAGGTTCAAGGGTGCCCTTACGAAAGGTTGGTCAATGGCCATGGTCTTCCTCTTCATTTGCCTCTCGCTACCTCACACAACCTTACATCTAATGCATGCGAAGGTTCGTCTGTCGTCTGTTTCTATTATATGTCTCAATTGGGCAGTTGACTCTTGTTTCAGCAACAGACCTGCTGGCGGAAGGGTCCGGAAGGGCTTTGTATGTGTTTATAAATCAAATTGTAATAGTGACATGTGCCATAGCTCATTGGAGTTACGGGTTTCCTTGAATAGTAATGTGTAGTTTTGTACTATACGTATATGAGCTGAGGGAATTCTGGGTGTCCATTGTGCTACAAACATATATACTGCATTGTGAAATATTTCACTTGTTCCAGTAAAGCTGTGGCGCATTCTGAGTACCGCGAGCAGGACTCGTCGTAAATTTTTTATCATACTTGGGAGTGAAATGAGGTAATGTCCACGTGACAATGATTGGAAAGGATATCTGTCGTCGCTGCGCTGTCGGGAATTTGTTGATTGCGTTGTTTGTGTTTCTGCTTAGCCTTTGGAGGGCGATCCGTGTTTAGTGTAGAGCGCATCATCGCTGTTCCTCCTGGGTTTACCTGTCTGTTTGAAGGAGAATCATAACTGGGAAATGCTTTCAGCTCAACAACCGGCGTCTTTTAGCACTCTGAACCAATAGCGAGACAGGTTCGCTGTAATAATAAGCCATGCATTAAAATATTATGAGGCTGTTCTATCACTGGGTTTTTTCTTAGACAGAATACATTTAATGTCAGTGGGACCAACTGGGGAAATCAAGACTAAATCATAAAATCCAATGAAATAGTGTTTACATTACATTATCACATTATTGCCACTTGGCTGGCACTCTTAGGCAGAGCAGCTCATGAGGTGGAGAACATCAGCGTTACCATCAGGAATACAAAAATTCAGTAGCACCTTCAAACGCAGCTGGCGGCCATTTTGGCGTCTTCTTTATTCAGAGGAGCCCAACTGGGGACTATTACATCCTGAGCCTGAACATTGCCTGCAGTCTATGACAACAACAAAAAACACAGAGGGAATCAGGCAGAGAACCTCACTACATTTTACACAGGACATAAAAGCACTGGCTGCTGTTTAAAAAAAACACAGTCAGATTCATTGCAACGGTAGCCGCTAGCCGCTAGCAGGTATGATGCAAGGCAAAGCAGAACGGATCTTTAGAACTTCTACTGAAACAACAGCGGAAACTAACAGCTGCTGAATTGTATCTAATGTTGTTATCTATCTATCTATCTATCTATCTATCTATCTATCTATCTATCTATCTATCTATCCATCCATCCATCCATCCATATTGAATACCAATCTATCTATCTACGTATCTATCTATCTATATCTATATCTATATCTATTTTTCTATATCTATATCTATCTATACTGAATTGTGTCTAATGCTAAGAAGCTGTGCATCATTACAGCTTTGGCTGAAATAACTACTGAAACAAGCTTTGTAAACTTGTAAACAACTGAATTCTGACATTAAGAAATGGCACAATTCACATGTAAAACTGTAAACTGTTTTTTTTTTTCACCTGGGTTTTTTAGAACACAACAGAGAGCATAACTGCTTCCTTAATGAGTTATTTTTCATCAGTAATGTTGAGTTTTTCTCAGAACAGAACATTTTGTAAAAAGGACATAAATATTTAATGTGCATGGCTTTGTTGGCAGCAATTATCGCAAACTGTTGTGTGGCTCACCATGTTCTCTTCCTGACAAAGAAGAGTTATAAAGGACACTCATCAGAGCCATTTAAATGTGTGTGTGTGTGTGTGTGTGTGTGCCTGTGTGTATATGTGTGGCTGTGTTTGTGTGCATGTGTGTGTGTGTGTGTGTGTGTGTGTGTGTGTGTGTGTGTGTGTGTGTGTGTGTTTGTGTGTGCATGCATGTATGCGTGTGTGTGCGTGTGCGTGCGTGTGGGTCAGGGCACTCTTGTCGTACACTCTAGTTGTAATTGTCTTGTAAGATCTTGAGCGACCGTCTTTCATTTTCTGCACGTAAATTTGCGCCTCGGAAAACAGCAAGCGATGTCAAGGCAGCCGGTGTACCCACGGGACTCTGATAATCTCCCAGCTGATATATGTTTTATTTAATAAGACTTAATGAGATAAGAGTTCTGCCTCTCTGAAATAGCTGTAAACATTTTCAATCACGCAGTCCCCCACTCTCTCTGCACTATGGGTATTCAGCATGTTTCCCCACTAACCATTCCTTAAGCATTTGGCATTATTCCCGTAACACCTAAATGGACTCCTCACATAAAACAGCAAGGAAACTTTGGTCTTTAATTGCATCACTGACTGAAAGTTCCTTGGTGACACTAAAGTGGCCTATAGGGTCATCTTACGAATCGATTTTCCTTCACTTGGCAGAGGAAGCAGGCCTATATCATTGTGCTACACTACCCTCGTCCTCGCCTTGCATAAGGGGACTTTAGCAGCACACTGGGAATGCAGTCACCATCAAGATTCCCTCAGATGGAATTTGCAGTGACGTCCGGTTGCGCTAACCATAGATATAGAACCATAGATATGACATATTGTGGAATGTAATAGTCATTTGGAATGCTGAAATGGAACAATTTGGCAGCCATCTTACCTGGGTACAGCTATAAGAGGTACCAATGGCAAAGTGTCATCTACTTTCTAACCCACTGTGATGTCATATTAGGGTCTCAGAAGCCAGATAGCTGATGATTGGCTCACAGATATAAAACCATGGTTACTGGCCACCATCTTATCAAACATTGTGCCACTAACTATGACGTATGACACATCTATGGTTCTATATCTATGGCGCTAACTCTCATGGACACCTCAGGAGGAAAGCACAGATGTTGGCATTCATTGAGAGCAAAGTTAATTTCATCCCTTTGATGTTAATTTTATTTACTTATTTGTTTGTTGCTGTTGTTGTTGCTTCCATCAGACAGCAGGCTGTTTAATTTTGCATTGTATTTTTACTGTGACTTTTATGTGTCCGGAGGATGTGCATGTTTTTTTTATAGCTGTCAATTAAGATGGGAGGTTAGTGCTGATTGGGAAGGTGCATAATGGCCGTTCTTGGTCTGTGCTGATACTTGTGGGAAATGGTGCATTTTTAACCAGCGTGAATAAACAAAAACAGTGAATTTTACTTTTTAAAAATTAAATTCAATGGGGCTCTCCATTGTCTCTTTTAAAACTTATTTTTCAATGAAAACGTCTAGATTCAAGTCGATTAGATTAATCAAAACATTATGCGGGGGATCAGGGAAGGTGTGTTGTGGTGATTTCTAATTCTCCTGTGGTACAAACCAAGCTATTATCCAGCGTAAGTACACCAGAATTACTCCTCCGCTCTGTCACAGAGTAAAACGGCTTGCTAATTGTCAAAGCAAATGAGTTTGGAATTTTTCATGGCCGTTCAAGCGCAGTGCATAGGTCATTAATCTTTTTGTCAATCCAGGGTGCCCGAGAATATCTAAAAGCCTAATTAGCCAGCCATGATTAGTCATTTAGGGCAACACTGGAGACTACCGTACCATCATCCTCCATAAAAAACAGGGTTTTACAGAACACTCTCAGAAAAAAGGCACTAAAAGTGCTTAAAAAGTTACAAACGCTTGCCACTGGGGCGGTAGAATTGTTCCCCTAGCAATTTTATATAATTAATTTATATAATTAATTTTTTGCTTGTAAAAGGTACCTATTATTAGGACCCAATTAAAACATTGTTGCGTTTGTTGCCATGTAGAGAATTTTGAGAAATTTGTTCCTCTTAACTAGCGTGGTTTAGTTTATTCACATTCATTGTGTTTTTTTTAATGGTGAAATATGGTGAAATTTTCAATCAGTCTGGTCACACAATATACCGCTTTGTCTCTGTCTAAATTATTTCATGATACCAATGTTAACATGATAGGAAACAGGCTCGATCAAAACGACGACTCCATACATTCTCCGCGCTCTGGAAATCCCCAGACGATACAAAACATAATAAAGCCGGTATGCTTATCCCAGCAAAAATGAATAAATAAATATTTTAGGCGGAAAAAAAACTCCCACTTCCACTGTTTGAGCTTCTGTTACTTTGTTTCAGTCATACTTCAGTGAGTAATTCTGACTCGTTGGAAAACAGAATCCTATGAGTCACCTTACGGAAGAGACCAGGATTATGCCTGTAGTCAAAGGGGTTCAAGAACAGTTTTTTATGTTGGAGCTTGTGTTCAAAAACGTGGCGATTGAGAAGGGGAAAAACACTGTACCTTTATGTCTGAGAGTGCATACGGCTTTTAGCCAAAATAGAGCATGGCCGAACTGTAGATCAGATCGTACGGTTTTGCGGGTGTGGGTTTTTACAGTTTCTTTCTCTTATTTATATATGTATTAAACGGTCTAGCATCTCCAACAGACTGCCTGTCTGGAGTGAGACATGAGGATTGGAAACGCATGTTGGTCACAGCAGAAAAATCTGGTAGCATGGCTCGAATATATTTATTTTATTTTTTTTCATTGGGAGAGCGGTGAGGCCTCAGCTAGCAGGCTGTCGAGGGCTGGCGCGCGTGACGTGTGTGTTGCCTGTGTGTACTGTGAACCAGGCCAACCTGGCCTCTTTACTCTTTGTCCTTGTGGATGTTGCTCTGCAGAGGGCTAAGGCACGGGTGCGTGGGCGGTGGGGGTGGGGGTGGGGTGTGTGTGTGTGTGGGGGGGTGGGGGGGGGGGGGGGGGGGGGCGGACTCGGGGTCATGAGAATCCATGATCTCAAGTCCCCTGTCTTTAATGGGAAAACAGCCTACACGGAATAAAGAGAAGGATGTTGACTTAAACACAGCCCCAAATGAGCAATGAATCGCAATAAGACGCCTCAGGGGTTTGCGTACGTGCCGGTTTGCAGAGGTCTGCTTCTTTTGTAGAGCTATTATTTATAGCTCTTATTTATTTATTTATTCATTTATAGGTTTTACATGATCATACATCCTTTATAAAATCTAATCATAACTATTTATAATCTTGTTTTTGTGCCCTCTGCAACACCTTTTAATTGTATTCCAGTTAAAAAATTAAAATAAAACATTAAAAAAAAGAAAATCATTTCTGTGCCACAGTGGTCAAGCAACTGCCATTTTGCCCCTGAACTCGGCACTTAACCTGAATTGCTTCAGTAAACACACAGAGTTGTATAAATCAATTAAATTAAAAAGAAAAACATAACCTAGGCCAGCCAGCTCAAGTAAAGGTGTCTGCCAAGCTAATAAATAATTTAATGATCTGGTCAATAGCCTCTCTATTAAGCCACGGACAAAGCCTTTTTGTCTGGGAAGGAGTCTAATGGAAGGTACGTCCTGGTCACTACTACTTAGATTGTTAGCGTCGTTTAGCGAGAAAGGTCCCGCGTTAATGTGACAGAGGGACGTATTGTCTGACACGGCAATTTGTTGTTTTTCAGCCGGGAGGTCCACACAAAAAGCCACTTTTTTTCTCCCCTCCATTCAGCCATGTATAATGGCCGCCTGAAAGCATTCTTGCTGACAAATGCACGGGTCACCGCAGAGGCCTCAGTGACCATTGTGACTCGCGGCTAAAGCTAATGAGCGCTAATCCAAAAACACTCTCCAGAAGAGAGGGCCATTGACTTTGTTTTCGGCCTTGAAATGTAATTATATGAAATTTGAACAAAAAAAAAAACAATGCAAGTATCCATGTACCCGGTAATTACTTATCCATGTATACATTAATTAATAATCAGACAAAATCTATATGGTTGTTTTCAGATTTTCATTGAAATAATGATATGCTTTACAAAAAAATGCAAAAACGCTTTGGTGAATAATTAGACATTTTGGGAAGTGCTTCAAAGGAGGTTCTTTCACACTGTCATTACCCTGAAAATTATTAACATTTTTAAATTATTTAATTATTATTTATATTTCAAACCTTAACAATGTACGTATTTATTCTTTGCTCATATTCTGGAGTTACATGATAAAGATGCCCTGAACAGTGAGTGACAGTGAGTTGGGTATTGTAGTTCAGATGCCCTGCACAGTGAGTGACAGTGAGTTGGGTATCGTAGTTCAGATTCCCTGCACAGTGAGTGACAGTGAGTTGGGTATTGTAGTTCAGATGCCCTGCACAGTGAGTGACAGTGAGTTGGGTATTGTAGTTCAGATGCCCTGCACAGTGAGTGACAGTGAGTTGGGTATTGTAGTTCAGATGCCCTGCACAGTGAGTGACAGTGAGTTGGGTATTGTAGTTCAGATGCCCTGTACAGTGAGTGACAGTGAGTTGGGTATTGTAGTTCAAATGCCCTGTACAGTGAGTGACAGTGAGTTGGGTATTGTAGTTCAGATGCCCTGTACAGTGAGTGACAGTGAGTTGGGTATTGTAGTTCAGATGCCCTGTACAGTGAGTGACAGTGAGTTGGGTATTGTAGTATATTTTCATGTCTGACTCTCCCACACCACTTTTGGAAGTGTCTATCCTCCAAAGAAGGGATCTGAAATGGAATCTGTAAATTGAATCTTAAAAATTTGACTCCCAGCTACCAAAGTTAATTCATCTCTGGCGATAAAGTTCTACTGGCTGGAGGTTCATGGAGAGCAGAGAAAAGATGAATGTGTATTTGTGTGTGTGTGTGTGTGTGTGTGTGTGTGTGTGTGTGTGTGTGTGTGTGTGTGTGTGTGTGTGTGTGTGTGTGACGGTGTGTATGTCAGCGTGTACATTTGTGCATGTATGTGTGTGTTTGTGTGAATGTTTTTAAGCATGTATATGTGCGCGCTCATTTTATACACACAGTCACTTCTGTTGTTACAGTGGACAGTCACCTACTGTATGTTTTTAGTAATGACTTTACCTGCATCCGTCACACCTTTCAAAGAATATGAATGAGAAAAATCTATAAAAGCAACTGAAATAGCTGTGAAAATATACAGTAAGCTGGCTTTTGCGAGCGGGATAAAGAGCAGAATAAAGAACACGCTGATTATTTTCTCTTTTTGCCTCATGCCCTTTTTTAAAATTATTTTTTTAAACCAATTTTTGGAGTCTTACACAACCCAGACTAGGATAACGGCTGTGTTCTGCTCTATGGATGCTGCTCCATTTAGCAGTGCTGGTGATGCCTGTCTGCAGTGGTTTAAAAGTAGGGAGGGTGACTCCACACCTGTCCCACTTATACTGCCCCCCCCACAATGTGACTGAAAGTGGAGGGTTTTGATAGCTCTTTATCCCCATTAAAATTCAAGACCATCTAAAAGCAATTTCATCTAAAGCATTCTGACAACCTTTGCATTCTTCGGCTTGAGTGAACAAGCTCACAGCAATCGTCGCTGACCTCTCTTTTACTGGAGATAAAGAATTTAGAAATGGCCTAAAAAAAGTTTTTTATTTTTTTATATAGGAAGACTATTTAATGCAAGCTTAATGTGCTTCAAAATAATTTGGGTGATGGACAAAGCATTTTATGCAAGGTTACATCTACACGCACACATAGATATATAGGTGGGCATGTAACACACACACACACACACACACACACACACACACACAGGGTGTGTGTGTGTGTGTGTGTGTGTGTGTGCGTACAGCCAAAAGTATGCGGACACCCCTTGGTCTGGGGCTGTTTTCACGGTTCGGGATTGGCCCCTTAGTTCCAGTGAAGGCAAATCTTTACGCTGCATCATACAATGGCATTGAAGATGATTCTGTGCTTCCAAATTTGTGGCAACAGTTTGGGGAAGGCCCTTTCCTGTTTCAGCATAACATCAGAAATGGTTTGTCAAGATTGGAGTGGAAGAACTTGACTGGCCTGCACAGACTCCTGACCTCATCCCCATCGAACACCTTTGGGATCAATCAGAAAGCCGACTGCGTGACAGGCCTAATCGCCCAAAATCAGTGCCCGACCTCACTGATGCTCTTCTGATTGAATGTAAGCAAATCCCTGCAGCAATATCCCAACATCTAGTGGAAATCCTTCCCAGAAGAGTGGAGGCTGTTATAGCAGCAAATGGTGGACCAACTCCATATTAATGCCCATCGTTTTGGAATGAGATTTTGGACAAGCAGGTGTGCATATACGTTTGAGCATGTACTGTGCGCATATATTTATATACCATGGGTGGGCTTGTAGAGGTACATGTAGTTTCCACTTCCTGTATGGAATAAATAGAAAGCAATGGCCAAGTTCTCTGATAATGACACTCTGCTGCAAGAGGTGCAAATTTGCACAGTCAGGATCTTTGACGCTTTCCCGGATCTTTGTCCTCCGCTCCGAGTCATTTTTCCCCCTTTAGAAAGTTGAGGGGTGTTACGTCGTGGTCTGAAATGTTAAAACTGGGTACGTCCGTCTGCCGTGCAATTTAGCCTTCGATACGGCGAGCTAATGGAAAGTCCACAGCGACTGATAAGCATTCGTAGCTTATAGTCATAATTCATACATGTAACCTTTAACAGTGCATGTGAAGTGAATGACCGCCTCTCCACAGTTGAATGAGCTGAGCCGCAGCTGCTGATTGGCTTATCCTGTTAAGGCTCTGTTCCAGCCACAGTGAATGGCCCACTGGGTCTAGTATCTTTTAAGGCACTCTTCCAGTGTGTGGATTGGCCCCAGGGTCAGGTGTAGGTTTGGAGATTTTCCCAATATTTGAATGCCCGGGATGCCCGAACAAACATTGAAATTCACAAATAATTAATGGTTAGTTAAAACTTTAAACTGAATTTTCTCACATTATTCCAATCCGTTTAACAAAATGTGTATTCTGTATAGTAAAATACTGTGCTTATAAAACACAATTTTTGTCAACATAAAACATTTGAAAAACATTAGCAAATTTACATTTTAGGCATTTAGCTGAAGCTCTTATCCAGAGCGACTTACAATTAGTGCACAAAGAAAAGGTGTAAATCACCAACTTTCCAAGTAGCAATTAAGGAGTGTGTAATGTGGGGCCATAACACACCCTAGATAGGAAATCCTTGTTACAAGAATTAACACGTGGAAGGGAATGAGTTTTACAGAAAAAAAAACTAATTGTTTTTTCTTTATTTTGTCACACAGTGTGAGATTTCTTTTAAACAGAGTTGCAACTCAATCAACGCAGTAGAACGGAATGAAAAGCCATCACTTGCCTCCATCGTTGAGCGGGACAGTTTGGGTTTTGATCCAGCTCTTCTGCATCTGTTCTGCTGGACGCATATTCGTCCGGCATTTGTGAAAGTAACTTAAAAAACGGTGAATGCAACAGCAGCATGCTATTTTCCTAAATTTTATTGGCTCAGATTTACATCAAATGAATTTGTGTGCTTGATTGGTATATTAATTTTTTTTTATCTCAGCTGGTAGCCAGCCAACTGGCTACATTGTTAGTCTCCCTTGGGCAGGGTAATTCTGTTGTCATGGAAGGCTATACAAACAGTTTAAAATGTAGCCAAAAAACAAGGACAGTAAAACAGCATTTGAACATGTTTCATAAGTCAGTGATTGCATTTGCTATTAAGATTCAGACAGAATTCACACTTTTTTAAATAAATAAAATAAAATATATCTCAAGAAATTGACCTGAGTCCCTTCAGGAAATCTGGGATCCTGTTCCCGTTCTGCAACCCAAGTCTGGTATCTGCTAAGGCGCTGTTCCAGTGTGTGGACGGGACCCACGGTCTGGTATCTGATAAGGCTCTGTTCCAGTGTGTGGATGGGCCCCACGGTCTGGTATCTGTTAAGGCTCTGTTCCATCGTGTGGATGGGCCCCACTGTCTGGTATCTGTTAAGGCTCTGTTCCAGTGTGTGGATGGGCCCCACGGTCTGGTATCTGTTAAGGCTCTGTTCCAGTGTGTGGATGGGCCCCACTGTCTGGTATCTGTTAAGGCTCTGTTCCAGTGTGTGGATGGGCCCCATGGTCTGGTATCTGTTAAGGCTCTGTTCCAGTGTGTGGATGGGCCCCACGGTCTGGTATCTGTTAAGGCTCTGTTCCAGTGTGTGGATGGGCCCCATGGTCTGGTATCTGTTAAGGCTCTGTTCCAGTGTGTGGATGGGCCCCATGGTCTGGTATCTGTTAAGGCTCTGTTCCAGTGCGTGGATGGGCCCCATGGTCTGGTATCCATTAAGGCTCTGTTCCAGTGTGTGGATGGGCCCCACTGTCTTGAATCTGTTAAGGCTCTGTTCCAGTGTGTGTTTTTTTTTTTTTTTGGGGGGGGGGGGGGGGGGGGTATTGATCACTGTTTCCTCTGAAGTACTTTTAAAAAAAGAAAAAAGAAAACATCAATACAACGGCCAATATTGAAGTAAAAGGTGAGGTTAAGAGGGTACTCTGTAACGGTCAAACAGGAAATCGATAAGTGAAATTAGTCTGTCACCGCACAACCTATAACACAGAGGCCAACCAGAAAAGAGAGTAAAAGAACTGCATTTCTGCACCAAATGAAAGGAATAAGAAATCGATTATTTAACATGCCACAGTGTCCGTGCAATTTGCAAAGACAGTTTGGATTAGTGCCTTAATGGACAGGCTCTTACAAAATCATTCAGTCATGATTTATTTATTTATTTTGTTGTCAGAATCGCATAATATCCTAAGAAAAATATGTCTCCGTACTTATAGTTTTATGAAACTAAAATGACGGTTTGAGGCTTGTATGGTAGATACAGAGGCAGTCAAAGAGGGGTGAACATATTTTGGGGGTTAAATACCTCACAAATCTTGGGATTGGACATATTTCCATATTAAACTTTGATGTAATAACATCCTGCAAAAAAAAAAAAAACATACCTCAGTTTGTCATGGCTTATGAGTTGTTCCAAAATGGCGCAATAAATTACAGAGTTGGTGTTAGGTCAATTCAATTCCAATTAAATCAATTCAGGAAATTGCCTGAAAATCAGTTTTACTGATATACTAAATGTTCATTGAACAGTATGGTCACAAATTGGATTTCAGTTCGATTTCCTTGATTGGATGAATTCAAATGGAATTGACCCCAGCCTTGACAGACAGGAAATGGTCTTGGTGTATGGTGGGATTTTTTTGTTAGAGGTCAATCAATGCAATAGAACTGAATGAAAAGCCATCACATGCATCCGTCGTTGAGCAGGACAGTTCTGTTCTGCATCCGTCTGGCATTTGTGAAAGTGACATAAAAAAATAGCAACGTGTTATATTCCAAAATTTTCATTGGCTCGGATTTACATCAACTAAATTTGCATTCTTGATTGGTGAGTCCTTTTCTAAGGCCTGCACTACAAGTGAACTTATGTGTTTAATACCTTCCATTATGACACTATACTCATTTGTAGTGTGACACAGCAAGTCTCCCATATCTGAGACAACAGATTGTTTGTGAACTTGCACACTACCAAAAACTATCAAACCTATACGTGATTTTCTTTTTTAACAGAGGCAATAGCCAAGCATTGATATTTGTATATCCTTATCATTTCCCCCTGTAATTATAATAGCAATACCAGAAGCATGCTAGTACTGTGTGTCCAATCAGAAGTACTGGGGGATCATATCTTCACACTGTTTACACTCATCGCTTGCTGAGGCTTTTATTCCCCATTTACACTCAGGTATCTGAGCTGAGGCTAACTTTGCAGCTCTAAGTGTAGAGTGAGAGCGTTAATTCATCGGCTGAAAAGCTAAGCTACTTGCGCACGTGTAGAAAGGTGTCACTCGGACAGAAATGAAATAAAAGAGTCTTGAGAACCTTATGAAGTGAACTCTACATGACCCCTGTTTTTTTTACATCAGAGAAAATGCGTTTGTCAACATCCATGGGTGCATTTATAATTACACCTGACAATCTTTGTTAAGAAAAAAAAAAGAAAACATGGAATGCAGACTTTCGTTTAAATCTGACATATTTCCGATTTCATAAACACCAGTTAAGCTAAGAGGACATTCTTTCTAGGCTTTCACTGAACTCCTACAGCTGTGTTCATATGAATACTTTTTTTAGTGCTGTTAAAGGAGGAAGCCAACCAACCTTAGTCCAGTATAATAATTGCCTCGTGAAAATCTGATAAATCCACACTGTTTGCAATAAAGCCACTATTTCTACATATATCTTGCCTCTAGACAAGCACATGTACACTGAAACTACAAGTAAACTAACAGTGTCTACATATGTTTTGTGACTTTTTGAAAAACCTAACTATAGAATGTGTTGTTTTCTTTCAAAAACAAGCAAACTAAGTATTTGTGCACATAAGGTGTTATTTGACTAAATTTAATCTGACCGTGCCTTCGCATTAGAAACTATATACAGTATTAGAAACTAAACTATCAAATTCATTTAAATGTCATCTGCCTATGACATTCACTGATTTATGTTTCCATGGGAAACAGATGAATAGATATGTGTTTGTTAAAATCTCAACGTGCTAATTTGTGAGATATGAGATCTAATTGCATTCTGACACTTTTCCCGCAGTAGACAACCTGTCAAGCCACCTATTTATATTGATATGTAGTATTGATTTTTTTTTCCTTCAGTTAAATAAAAATATTTTCCCCAGAAAACCTATAATTAGCATATGTATTTGAACTCTATTCGTTTATTTTCATAAGGAGGAGCTTAAAGGTCAAACAACCTTTCAACCATCTGAAAGGAGCTTAACTCTGTTCAGTCATTACTGAATTGCTTCACGTAACATACGCTTGTATACGTGTGGAGACTCTGGTCTCAACTGCAGCGGCCAACAAGTGCACGTATTCAGCTTCGGGTTACCATAGCAACCATACTGCAGGCATAAATGCTCCAACTCCGTTTATGCGACCTGATATAAAATGACAGCAGTATTTTGTTTGTGTGTAGTGGGCTTTTCTGAGGCACGACTATGACCTATTCAGATAACTGACGCTTTTTCTTTAGGAGAACAATAACACATCCATTATAATGGAATGGCCCCGGTTCAAAATACTTGTAGACCAGTCTGGAGCTGCTGAGCCACACATCTCATTAAATGAGTGATATTGTATTGAATATACAGTATATTGTAATGACCAGGAAGTGTACATACCATGAGTCCTGTAGTCGAAAATCTATACCATGCAACCCAGCCATGTGTGTATGTGTCTACTGGCATACAGATAGCAGTGTGGCTTAACCTATTGAAGAGTAGGTGTTTTGGAATGTTTTTTTTGTTTTTGGTTTGTTCTTTCAAAATTCTAAGTCAGTGTTCTATAACCCCCATTGCTTTCAATGTTCCGTTTCGAACATTCTAATCACGCATTCGTGATCTTACACCTTAAAGGGACTGCCAACTAAAATTGATGATTCAGCTTTTCAATGGTTAATTGTTGTTGTCATCCTGGGGTGGAATAAACATAACCCAAATATCAGTACTAAATGATGTGCTTAAATTGCGATATGCCTTTCTTTTCTTTTCAAAATTGCCTGTAATTGATCAGGCAAGGTTTCGAGCGGGCGGGATTAAAACGGGATGAGTACACCTAATCTTGTCCTGTCAGCCAATGAATGCCATGCCACGCCCACTCGCTCCCGTAGAAAACACAGCCAATGCAATTTAAAAAACCCGACTTGCATTTTGCACGTTTGCCGTGTCCAATCGGAAATCCCAAAGACGAGCCCTGTGGCTACATGCTCTTACGAGAGCAGTTGGAAGGAAACTAACGTTATATGGTTTCCTGCATTTTAACAGGTAAATTAACGTCACATAATATGGATAGTATATCCATAGGCTTTAACTGTCAATAACAATAACTGTCGCCCGAAACCTGAGCTCAGTTGTTCCGATCGGGTCAGTGCGAATATGCCTTCATGCTACACTGTACCGGTAATGTTACTATTTGAAAGACGTCTGTCTCTGATATTAACGTTATTATGTGAACGGATCTTCTTTAGTTCAGTGGCTCAAACATATGGCACGGTTGCAGCACGCACTTTCTTTTTTATTTAGCTATCGTTTGTTTTGCTAAACGGTGTTTGCATTTCCAAGTCTGCGCGTAACTTGTCTAGAGGTTCTTGGGCGTGGCCTGAATATTATAGCTTTCACGCCCACCCAGGCCTGGGAACTGCATAGTCGGCAGAAAGTGACAATATTCAATCTTCATTTTTTTTAAAAGCTGGAGGCCTTTTTAAAGGCTGAAATCTTGGTGGATGATTATTTTAATAACGAAGAGTAATGTCAAATAAAGAAAACCACATTTTAAAAACAGTTGTCAATCCTGTCAAATGGTTAATTTGATTATTTCAGCGAGTCCCAGTATCAGAAAAACAGATAATGTACTACAAAATGCAGATAATTTACAGTACATTCAGGCTTGCCTATTCTCTGCTCTCGATGCACGTGGTTCTGTGAATTCTGGCAGATTAGGGGGGTATTGGGGATGAGGGGGTGGTAACTCTCAGATGCCCCAGGCATATAGAGCCCAGACGTGATTTTGTAAAGTTAGCGTTAGCACAAAGCCACAGTGCAGTGCCATTTTGACGCAATCCGCCACCAGAAACCGCAGTCTAGAAGCAGCAGTACCAGTGCCAATGCAGGATATATGCAGTGGTGTAGTAGGGCCTGGAGAAGTGGGTGTACTCTGGAGAAGTGGGTATACTCCCTAATTTAGCGAATCGATGACTACTAATTGATACGTCCATCAGTGGGGATTAAGAAGTGAGTATACTCTATGCCCACTAAGAAAGAAGTGGGTATACTCTATGCCCACTAAGAAAGAAGTGGGTATACTCTATGCCCACTAAGAAAGAAGTGGGTATACTCTATGCCCACTAAGAAAGAAGTGAGTATACTCTATGCCCACTAAGAAAGAAGTGAGTATACTCTATGCCCACTAAGAAAGAAGTGGGTATACTCTATGCCCACTAAGAAAGAAGTGAGTATACTCTATGCCCACTAAGAAAGAAGTGAGTATACTCTATGCCCACTAAGAAAGAAGTGGGTATACTCTATGCCCACTAAGAAAGAAGTGAGTATACTCTATGCCCACTAAGAAAGAAGTGAGTATACTCTATGCCCACTAAGAAAGAAGTGAGTATACTCTATGCCCACTAAGAAAGAAGTGGGTATACTGCGTATACGTGCGTATACACTCCACTACACTACTGGATATTAAAAAAAAAGTTAATGAATGATTGAATGCCTTGCACAGACATCTATAAACCCAAAATGAAAAAAATGCATCCATCAAAGCAAATGAAATACAAATATCAATCTTGCTAAATATCTTACAGAAGATCAAGAGAAAATTATATATCAGTACAAGGCATATCGGTGAGAATATGATTAAACACAAACAAGAAGCAATGCTCTCTAATATTCTGTCTCTAACGGCATCAGTAATTCCCATATGTACCGCAGCCCTGTGAACTTAATTCTAACCGAGACAGATGCAAACTGAACTGGACAACAAATCTATCAGTGACAAACTCTAAAATACCAGCCAGGAACAACATTTAATCATAGACGCACTTTTGATTCCACGGTACACTGTTCCTAAGGTGCCTGATACATTACATCTTCCTGTGAATGTTTGTGAATCTTCTTACAATAAATGTTTATTAATCTTTTTTCCCCTTACGTTTATTAATCACCCACGTTTTATTTTTTTATGAATACCGGTGAAGATATGAATGTATATATTTACAAGGTGCTGGGCTGAATAAAATATTCCCAATGGACAATAAGGATATCTATCTCTCTATCTAATCTCCTATTTCTATGAGGGAAGGTACATACTCTATGTGTGTGTGTGTGTGTTTCACAGCAACGTTCTATTACATTAAATAATTGTTGCAATATGTTGATAGTGAATTGTATTTTAATATATTGCCTCATTTAACATTAATGTTAGAGTATCTATGGTCCATTTTCTTCTGGTGTGACACATTAAACTTTAACATGTCCTGCACTAAGTTTATATGCAAGACTCAGCAGCAGATGCACTCTCTCTGAACCTCAGAAAACTGACAGGAAACAGTGTGCTCTTTATTAATATCTGCGCTGTCCCGGGGAAAACATTCACAGTTGGCGGTTGAATAATACAAAATAAAAAACAGTGGACCGCAGGGTTTATTTGGCACAGATAAAGACATTAATGTTTATCAAACCCACGCCAGATCTATGAAACCGGACGAATTGGACACGAATTGGACGCTGCGTTTGATTGTTTTTTTGGGGACTTCTTCAAAGGTGGTAATGAGAATCCACGTCTTGTGCACTTGGTTTCTCATAAATTAAGTGTGCTTTTCAAAAACGTAAAGCCTTCAGAGTTTGCCTTTGTGATTCGCTGGATCTTAAAGATGCTTTGAGAGATAAACAAAGGAAAAATAAAGTATTTGATTTGAAGTCCCCTTTTCTATGTAGTTTTTCTGTCCATTTGGTGGATGTTTTCTGCCTGTGTTGCGAGACCTAAATGGAGCATTATAAAAACGGCATTGCTTTAGAAGCGGCTCACCGTGCTTCGCACCGTCTGTCTTGTTTTACATTAATTCCCCCTCATTTTCGTCGGTTCCTCCCGTTTTTGGGGGTGGCGTTAGCGTAGGCCTATGTGCTGTGGGCCTTAATGAGGGTGATTGATAACTGATGCATTTAGTCACTGGGAAGATCACCCAACCATCCTGCTCATTATATCATATCAAACTGTCACTTTCACAGCGGCCAGGCCTGTCAGGAGTGTGTGTGTGTGTGTGTGTGTGTGTGTGTGTGTGTGTGTGTGTGTGTGTGTGTGTGTGTGTGTGTGTGTGTGTGTGTGTGTGTGTGTGTGTGTGTGTGTGTGTGTGTGTGTGTGTGTGTGTGTGTGTGTGTGTGTAAAACGCATTTGAAGAAGGCATTATACAATAATTATTAAACTATTACTACTACTCCAAATAATAATATGAAGAAGAAGGAGATCACTGATGATTTTTAGAGGCTAGGGCAACATCATGTATATGTCTTTATCCTGAAGCTTGGGATCCCCCAGGCAATGTGACTTTTTAATGAAATGTACCAGCAGGAAGGTACTGGGGTCAAGCCAGTGTAATTATTAAAGCTCTTCTCATGCCGACCCGTGCTCTCCAGTAATGATCCTAGCGTTGCCAGCCTCAGTTTCTGCAGGGAACGGGGAGGTTAATCACAAGTGTCGAGACACACGTGCATTTCAAAATAATTTAATTTGCCCATACTGGGGTTTTCTGGGGTTTTCTACTGCGCTGTTTCCAAAGCCCACCTTTGCACCATGGTGGCTGTATCTGTTAAGACCCAAGTTTAATTATGAAGCAGATGCTAAAAAAATGAATTCAAGCGGATAGAGGCTTTAAAATGGCACTGACAGTGGGGCTTCTTCAAAGTGTTTTATTTTTTTATTTATTTTTTTTTAGCTCAAATTAAAAAAAAAAAGTTATCTTTTTAATGCTGAATGTTAAATGCTGATGTTGAAAGTGTTAGACAAGGCTATCAGTACGTACGTACGTACGTACGTACGTACGTACGCACACACACACACACACACACACTCACACACCATGCACTTTCCCTTACAGAAATAGATAGATAGATAGATAGATAGATAGATAGATAGATAGATAGATAGATAGATAGATAGATAGATAGATAGATAGATAGATAGATAGATAGATAGATAGATAATGTATTCACATATAAAAATACAAAGCATACACATACAAAAATACCATAGCACATACTAAGATACTGTTGGCTAGGTAAATAAATGTGTTTAATTGCTGTAAAACACTTTAACATAAATAGCCATACAAGGGAGAGAAATGTCACACAAATCAAATGTCATCCAATTAATGACACAGGCAAAATCTAACTTGCATTGTGCACAGCTATTATGCAATGAAGTGTGAGCTACGTCTCACAGTAGCTTGGTATCTGCCCGTCATGAATGCAATGAAGTGTGAGGGTTGATGCTAGATTGGATAGCCCGGGGGGCGGGACCCCGGGACACTATCTTAACAGTTTGGGCATGATTCCGAGTTACGTGAACTCCTGTGAGGTTTAGGGGTTGGGAAAAGGTTGATGCTAGATTAACAACCAATCACAGCAGAGCATCCTGCCCAGGTCCCTCTGGGCTATCCAATCTAGCATCAACCAAGTGTGAGCTACAGTACGTCTCACAGTAGCTTGATATCTGTCAGTCAAGAATGCAATGAGGTGTGAGTTACAGTACGTCTCACAGTAGCTTGATATCTGTCAGTCATGAATGTAAATGAGCCACTTTCAGTCCATATACGGCTGTATTTCTATTCCCTAAAATGTTCTGTAAGTACCATACAAATATAGAAACAATACAAATCACTGTACTGCCAAAGTATGAAATGTAACATTCCTGTGAGTTAAAAAAAAAAAAATGACATAATTGAAATAATATTTATTTTTGTTTTTTTAAATGAATTTATAGTCTTTTAGATACGTTCAAAAGTATGCCTGTAAATATAGCTCTTGACTGTTACTGTTCAACCTTGCAGCATGTAAAGGGCTTTTTTAATGAGAGACAACAACTGTAACAGCGACGCATGCAGAATGAATCGATAATGAACACGAGGGAACTGCTCAGTGAATCAACCGATGGCGGAGATTTCCATGTTTAACTGTCATCACCAGACTCTGGGTTTACTTGGCAGTGTTTCTGTTTGCCGTTATGTTTTGGGAAAAGTATACGAGCTATTGTGAAGAGAAAGGGCTTAGCTTATCCTCTGGGGGTTTTGAAGGGAAACTGAGAAACGCATTGGATCCCATGGGGATATGTTGGAGGAAGCTTGCTTTAAATCCACTCATATATAATCCGTCTTTCTCTGCTTCTTGACAATGAGAATTCAACCTTGAAAATATCACATTATGTCCGTTCTCCTGACAGTGTGTGTATGTGTGCGTGCATGCGCGTGTGTCTGTGTGCGTGTGTGTGTGCATGTATGCGGCTAGTCTGCAATCCAATAAATGTATTTGCTCAATAAATGTATATCCTTATTATTATTATTATTATTATTATTATTATTATTATTAGTAGTAGTAGTAGTAGTAGTAGTAGTAGTAGTAGTAGTAGTAGTAGTAGTAGTAGTAGTAGGAGGACTGTTCCATTATGAATCACTAATACAGTGGAATGTTCATGTCTAACAGTCTGACTGTTTTATGACATATATTAGATAAGGTTGTTGCTGTCTGAGAAACGAAAGCTATTTCATTCTTATTTTGCAGGCTCATATCTATGACGAGGTATCAAACGAGCCTGAAACCATCACTCTGCTGCCAGATATGCAGTAGATATGGATGGATCACTTGACGGGTTGTTTCTCCTGACAAATTTTCCTATTGAACTCTATGGAAAAATAGGTCAGGAGAAGAAACCCTTCAAGTTATCCATCCATATCTACTGTATTTCTGGCAGCAGAGTGATGGTTTAAGGCTTGTTTGATACCTCTGACCCTTGTTGACTTACAGCCATTTAGCCAACCATGTGTTCCATACTATTCCTGTGTAATTTACAGCTTAATCTAGTCCCACCCCCCAATTCCCATAGCAATCCATTCAAATGCAGAGAGGTTATAGTACTGCTTCTAAGAGTACCTGGAAATAAGATATCAGGAGTCTTTTGATATCCTTTTATACAGAATCATGATGGCATCACCTGTTTACCTGTGGAATACCTGTTTGACCTGTTTTTTTTCACAGAATGAATTAATTCTCTAATTAAACTCCACACTGCTATTATTTTGAACACGCCCCTTTCAATGAATGAGTCAATTACTCAGAACAAGCAGCGTGCATGTCATGACAGTTGGGTCTGTTGTTTTTCTATTACACTATTACATCTACAAGTAAATTATTTGCCATGCAGAAATATCACTACTACTAATAACAGTGGTTCATCAGGTTACTGATGTTGTACTGCTATTTCTTTTAACACCACTGTAAATCTAGTCCCACTCCCCAATTCCCATAGAGATCCATTCAAATGCAGAGAAGTTGTAGTATCACTTGTAAGAGTACCAGAAAATAAGATCAAGAGTCTTCTGATATATACAGTATATATATATATATATATGTTTTTCCATGAAGCAGAAACTTGACCCTGTTGCCACGCTCTCTAATCTTCTCAGAGTCCAGACTTTCTTTGGCATGAAGAGTCATCATGATATGGGGATTAGTGGTAGGTGACATTCCTCAGACTACATTATTAGAATATCTGTGTAGAAGTCAATCTCTCTGCTACAGTGCTTGCGACATTGACTAATGCATTTTAGTGGGTTCCATTCTAACATACTGCCTCTCGATGGAAGTATGGTTTGACCCTGTTTGACTCTTGAGGGAAAAGCACCGTAGAAAATATGTATTTAATGTCCCCCAAACTAAAAATAAATGCCATCATGTACATGATCATACAAGATTGAGTTATAATCGTAACTTATTAAATGAGCATTCTACCCACACTGCTGTCCATCTTATGCGGGAAACAGAAAATAAAATGTTCTATGATAATTACAAGTTATGGAGAGCGTACATTCAGCCAATATTTAGTGATTATATTCTCTGGCTGTCATTCAGGCCTTGTAAACTGCAACAGCTTTGAATGTCCAGGCTTCATCAAAGCTCCTGCACTGTAATCTGCTTGAGTAGTTGAGCAGATATTATATTAATTTTAGTTGTGATGCATGCCCTCGCATATACGCCAATCATTCTTAAATTTCAGTGACACAAATCTCACAGTACGTACTGTAGCTTAAAGAACGGCTCAGTGAGCTTTTTGTACATTTATCCTTTTTTTTTCTGTGCTGGAAAATCAGAATAGCAGCCACATTCATTTGTGCTTCTGATTCTTTTGTGCTTCTGGAAAAAACAATAGCAACAACACCAACAAAACCTGTGCTGTTGACAAGACGAGAGAGAGAACTAGAAGGCTTTGTGTCGAGAGGATTCACGTGAGGTAATTAAATCAGGGAAGAATGATAATCTACACGCACAAGCGCGTCTTGTTTATCTTCACAACACCCGTCAGCCGCGAGGTTCTGACTTGCAACCTTGAAATAGCGTTAAATAAGCTAAAGGAAGACAGTGAATTGCATGAATGTCAATGATTAAAAAGTAAGGTGTAGAAGAATGGGGTTTTATACTTAAAGAGTGCTGACACAGTGAGCCACATATACATTCATGGTATAATGCCCTGTCTTAAGGATAACAAAAATGTTAAAGCAGATAGGGAAGATGGAGACAGATGATATCTGCTCTGGGAACAGACATCCCATGCCTTTGCCTTCACATACAGCATATGCCTGTGACACTTATATATAATCAAGAAAGAAAATAGGTCAGTGGCAATTTACTCATGCGCTGAAATCTGTGAGGCTTCCACGCTCCGGGTAGATATTTAACGCTTTGCGGGTGATCAGTTTACATATTGCCTTAAGGGTTTTAGGGAGTTTAATTCTGTGAAGACTCTGTTGCAGTGGGTAGGTGGGCCCCAAGGTCTGGTATCAATCCGGACCCCGCGAATGCCAAGCGTAACCAGCAGCCTGGTAGGCCGAGGCCTCATTGCCCTAGCATCACCCAGGGAGGGGAGTGATTTCAGTAGGCGGTACGTCCATCTCGTATCGAGCTCCAGTGACCCCTACCAGACAGTCTGGCACTCACAGGTATCTACACAGTAAAATGTCAGGCGTTAATTCAACTCCAACTGAGTCCAATAGGGACCATATGCACTGTACACTGTGCAGACTTAATTAAACACTAAACATTTTACTGACTACCTGTACATGCTATACGTCCGGTATCCTCCTCTCACTCAGTCTCTGTACGAGCTTAACTTGTGGACAGTGTACTGTGTCAAGGAGTGCTTGATAGATATTTCTCTTCTTGGCATGGGTCAAAAGGCTAACGGGCATAAATGGGCCTGGTTCTGTAACAGTATACATCTACAAGGTCTGTCTGAGTGGTCTTAGAGAAGGACGTTTACTGAATACATGACTACTTGAATAATTAGGGTGATTAGGTTAACTTGAAAATTTGGTCTGAAAGCTGTGAAATGTCTCTGTTTGAATAGTGCAGTCTGTTTAAAGTTCCCCTTTCTGCATTTACTGTTTTCTGTATAGTCTTGCTTTATCCAGACAGCACTTTGAGTGCCACGAAAAAGTGGTGTTTAAATGAATGTATTACAATGGCTATTAGGATTAAGACTGCCATTACTGCGATCATAATTATAACAGCGATACGACTATGAAAATTACAATAATTATGACTGTCATTACAACTATGGGTAACAATGCAATTATGACTATGATTATGAATAAAACTACATAAGACTATGATTATGGCAATGATGATGATGATGATGATGATGGTTGATTATTATTATTATTATTATTATTGTTGTTGTTGTTTCCGTTGTTTTCTTTTTTTGTTTTTTTTTAAAGTGGCATTTATAGATCTTTGCTGTTGGCTTCTTTGCAGTATATTTGTGTGTTTACTGGTGTGTTGTCTCTTTGCGTCGGTCACCGGGGTGGTTTGTGATGCTATATTTACCCTGGTCTGGTATTGTCTCATACTGGCTTTCAGGGAACAAGATACCAAATCGAAGTGCAAAGCCAATTAAGTAAGCTTGGCTTCAGCCGCGAACGTACACTGTGCATTAGCGCGTGTGGCAGACTTTGAAATATGCTGCAATAAAATAGCACTTGAGGAAACAGTCTCTTCAATCTTAATTTATAGTTTACTGGAAATTAAACTGACTTATTCCCACCCCAAATCCCCCCCCCCACCCCACCCCACCTTACCCATTCCCCAGTGTCAGCCATTAAAGGAGGTGTCTATGTGATTACCGCACTCTCTGACAGATACATTTCTTTTCCTATTTGGTTTTACACTGCCTGGCCAAAAAAAAAGTCGCCGTTGCACCCGTCATGCATAGTGCCCACTGTACAAGCCTCTGGAGGCAGTGTTATGATCTGGGGTTGCTTCAATTGGTCAGGAATAGGCTCAGCAATGTTATGCAGCAATAAAATGAAGTCAGCTGAGTACCTGAATGTACTGGATGACCAGGTTATCCCATCAATGGGCATATTCCAGGACGACAATGCCAAGATTCATCGGGCTCAAATTGTGAAAGAGTGGTTCAAGGAGCATGAGGAATCATTTTCACACATGAATTGGCCACCAGAGTCCTGACCTTAACCCAATTGAAAGTCTTTGGGATGTGCTGGAGAAGACTTTATGGAGTGGTTCGACTCTCTTGTCATCAATACAAGATCTCGACCAAAAATGAATGCAACTTTGGACAGAAATAAATGTTGTGACATTGCATAAGGTTGTCAACAATGCCACGACGAATGGGCACCGTAATCAAAGCTAAAGGCGGTCCAACGAAATACAAGAGTGTGTGACTTTTTTTTTGGCCAGGCAGTGTATTTCAGACTACTGATATACTACAACCCCTGTCTGCCAAAAGATGAAAGCAAAGGTGGGATTGAATAGATTTATATGAAATATTTGTTTTGGTTTTTTTAAGCCAGTAAATGACCACACAGGAATTAAACATAATGGAGGAAAATAATTATTGCTTATGGAAAGCTGTTATATTAATGTACTGTTATTACTGGACTGCCCTAAGAAGTAGCACAGTACACAGTGCAATCATTGCCCCATCTCCCTAAAACTAATTTTAACTCTGTCACTATTTCACTAGTGTGGGAAACATTGCGTCATTAAAATCACTGTAGCCCTGAATAATTCAATCACCATCAATTAAAAAAGTGAATCAAATTGTCTGTCTTCGCTGTAGATTCCTTTCCTGTGAGATTAAAGCTTCATTGCGCAACTTCAAGTTAAACTATGATATTACGTGCATGTGAATTTGAAAAAAAAAAAATAATCTTACAATTTCACCACAGAAGCATGAAACAATTGCAGAGCAGCTGTCTGATCTATGATCTAACAGCGTTATAGTTATACAGCAATCGTGGTCCAGTTTTCACAGTGAATTAATTGATCTGAAAGGAAGAATAAATAGGTGGAAGTAAAGCTGTGTAAAGGATAGTTTTTGTAGTTAAATCCTGCGTAACTATGCCAGCTGCCCATGGCTTAACAGGAGCTGCTCTATCCTCTTACTATATCTATAATGACTGCTTCGTAAGATCCAGACACCAGGGGGCGCTAGTCTGGTGAGAGGTCCAGTTTCTATGCCACAGACAAACTTGCCAGTTCAACTTTCTAATCAAAAATAAACACATGAATTACGTTATTCAATAAAACTACAGATTTGCAGTGTTGTTTTTAGAAATGAAGGCTATTTCCTGTTGACATGTCTTAATGCTTTGTTTACACAGGCATTGGAACACCGTGCAGCTTTGGTTGTTCTATTTCTGGGGCTGACATGGTGGTGCAGTGGATAGCACTGTCGCCTCGCGGCAAGAAGGCCCGAGGGCCTTTCCGGGTGGAGTTTACACGGTCTCCCCACATCCGTGTCGGTTTCACCCAGGTTCCCCAAAAGACACGCAGGTTCTAAACGGAGAGTCAACAATTCCTGTGACCGGGTTAGATGATAGATAGCAATGTGTTCCTTAAAGATTATAATTTATAGTATTCATAAATATGATATAACAAAATCAGGCTCATGGCTTCCACACCTTGATACCTCAGTGGTTTGTGGTAACACTAGAGGATAAGGTAAATTCAGAATGATGGGCAGTATTTTTTTGCACAATCAACTGTGAACTAGTCTGGACCCCAGATAGTCAGTCTCTAGAGAGCCAAGAGAATGGAAGCTACAGTATGTTTCCTTCAATCTGTCAAAGGAGATAAATGAGTGTGATTTTGACAGTGGGAGTGTATATAACCTTTAACGGGGGACAAAGGGAAAGTTGTTGATACCTGTGGTTTCAGAAGAGACGTGTTAGGTGGAAGGATGGGGGAGTATTCGACTGCGAGCCTGGAACTGACCTGGGCTCAACTGTCAGTGTTCCTGAAAACAGCGCAGAGCAAAGTTGCAGACAGTACTTTCTAGTAGTGTAACAATTCATGCGATGCATCGATGAATCGATTGTCAGTCCTACCGATTCAACTAAATCGATCTGCTAAAATAAATAAATAGAATGAATCGCTTTTGGCTTTTGACCAATAATCAATATAAATGCTTTAAATCTTATGAATCACGATTCTTAATTATGATTATTGTTTTAAGACTTAGTTTACACATTTTTTTGTGAAATGCAGCTCGGTAATCCGTAACTCTGTCATCAGCTAGTCAGCCTGCAAGGAAGTACCGCCAAGAGTTTTTTTTCCCCTCACCCTCTACTGGTGCATTTCACCAACAAACATGGCAGAGAGCAGCAGCGAGATTGTTAATGCACCAGCAAACTTGAAATCAAAAGTGTGGAAGCATTTTGGCTTCGCAAAGAAAAATGGTGAAATTGACAAAACGTCTGCAGTGTGTCGAATTTGTAAAAGTGCAATGAAATACCTTGGGAATACTACAAATCTAGCCAGCCACCTTTTAAGGCGACACGGTATCACAGAAGCGTCCGCTTCAGTAGCTGCAGCTAGTTCGGCTAACCCTTCTGCTAGTGGTAACGTTGCTAACCTTTTTGAGCAAAAGCTGAGTTACTGAATCGAATCGTGGTTTACAGAATCGTTTGAAAAAAAACGCAGCCCTGAAAAAGGTAGATGAAATTAAAATAAAATAAAATAAACAACAGATCAGCTAGTGCCAGAAGCATGATGGCGACTGAAAAAGATGCCTTGGAAAAAAGTGTAAATGATTGTAATTATTATTTTTTGATATGTTTGCCGGCTACTGAGGTAAGATTATCACCTCAAAAGCTATCCTAGTGGCAAACAAATGAAAAGAAACTAAAGAAGCCGTTTTCATTTCTAAGGCTCAGCTTAGAGGCAGCAGCAATAAAAGTAATTGTATGTTTCTGCTGGGGTTTTTTAGGCTGTGTAAAGCAAGGGCTTATAACATTTTGTAACTGATTTTTATTTTTTTTTTTAAAAAGAGGAATTTGCCACTCTAAAGCACATTGATGTTAAAACTTCTGTCTGAAAAACACACAGTAAATAAAATAAAAGTGCCATTCTTGGAAAAAAAAAAAAAAACCCAAAAACAAATGAAAGCCGTGCTGATTATAACCAGCGCTGTAATGGATCATTGGCATTTGAATAAATTTGTGTAATATACAGACTCCCTTTTTATTGAGGGCTTATTAAATAGGAAAGCATCTAATGGTCATTTGTGCTGCATTTTGAGTTTCATCTTTCAGTAATAACTCAATTATTATAGCTCATAGCTCATGGATTTACAGAGCTTGAATACTTAAATACCATTAGCATCAGAATTGCATTAAATCAAGTAATTAACATTTAATGCAACATTGATATGTCTAATCGTGTGATTTTGAGGTCAGAAAGTCGAAAATGCCAAGCCACAACACAGCCAGGCATAGTCGCAATGAAAAAAGAAAAGAAAAATGAATCTCTGAAAGCTTAAAGATTTAATAAGAAAGTCCCTTAAGGGATAGGAGCAGAAGAAAGAAAAAAATGTCTTTCTTCAATAATCGCCAAAATGAACTTTGTTTGAACTGTTTGTGAAGAAAAAATTATCACTGCTTATATTTGTATGCACCTGTGAAACCTAGGAAAATAGGCTTGGGGTAAGGGTGCATGATTCCATTATATACATACAGTATACAGTACTGTGCAAAAGTTTTAGGCACATGTAAAAAAAATTCTGTAAAGCGAAGACGCTTTCAAAAATAACAAAATTAAAAGTTAATACATATAAGACAATTGATTATAAAGAGCAGTAAACTGTTAAAAAATAATAATAATTCTATATTTGGTGTGACCACCCTCTGCCTTTAAAACTGCTGCAATTATCTTAGGTACACTGTTGTGCAGTTTACTAAGAAAATCAGGTGGTAGGTTGTTCTAAGCATGTTCTCCAGGTAATCCCAGATAGCCTCGATGATGTTGAGATCAGGGCTCTGTGGAGGCCAGACCACCTGTTCAGGACTCCTTGTTCTTTTCGCTGAAGATTATTTAATATTTTTGAAATTTTTAATGTGCTCTTTTCTACTGACACAAAATACTAATACAAAAGAAAAATATCTAAGAAAAAAAAAATTCTAGGGTGCCTAAGACTTTTGCACAGTACTGTATATATACAGTATATATATATATATATATAATTTTTTTATTTATTTTTTTCACCTAGTTAATTATTGCCTTCAGATAATCCCAGTCCAAAATTCCACGCATAAAATCATGATGAGTAGTTGCGCATTAATATTTATAAATATCATCTCAGACCTGGAATAATTTCCCTTCAGTGATAAATATGCATGAATTTACAGAAGTATAAAAAAAAAAAACTCTGTAGTTACAATAGTCGAGTACCGTGTTTTTCCCATAACAAATGTCAGAATGGCAAGGAACTTTGTTTGTGTGATGTCACAATGCAAATGTGCTGTTCCATGCTGATGTGAGTACCTGCATTTATGAATCATTATGAATTTTCATGAAGTTTATGAATTTTTCTTTTTTTTTTTCTTTTTTTTTTTTGAATGACAGCTCCACAGTTAATTGTTCCAAATCCCGCATTCATGCCAAAACTAGAGTGGGAAAAGTAAAATTCTCTGTTGTGTTGGGTAATACACAGGGGAGGCGGGGGCGGGGGGGTGTCTATTTCATAGAGCTTGCCTCATCATTATGTTTTCTCACTGTTACGAGTTTGAACATTATAATCCTGTGCAACTAATGAGCCACCGACAGGAACAAAAATGTTTAATATATGACATCACTTCCCTTAAGGATCTCCTGGTTGACATTTGACAATTCAAGTCATAATCTGCTGTGGAGAATATAGGTGTGAATCAGTATAGCTGTGGTGAATATAGGTGTGAATGAGTATAGCTGTGGTGAATATAGGTGTGAATGAGTATAGCTGTGGTGAATATAGGTGTGAATCAGTATAGCTGTGGTGAATATAGGTGTGAATCAGTATAGCTGTGGTGAATATAGGTGTGAATAAGTATAGCTGTGGAGAATATAGGTGTGAATCAGTATAGCTGTGGTGGATATAGGTGAGAATCAGTACAGCTGTGGTGAATATAGGTTTGAATCAGTATATAGCTGTGGTGAATATAGGTGTGAATCAGTATAGCTGTGGCGAATATAGGTGTGAATCAGTATAGCTGTGGTGGATATAGGTGTGAATCAGTATAGCTGTGGTGGATATAGGTGAGAATCAGTACAGCTGTGGTGAATATAGGTGTGAATCAGTATATAGCTGTGGTGAATATAGGTGTGAATCAGTATAGCTGTGGTGAATATAGGTGTGAATCAGTATAGCTATGGTGAATATAGGTGTGAATCAGTATAGCTGTGGAGAATATAGGTGTGAATCAGTATAACTGTGGTGAATATAGGTGTGAATCAGTATAGCTGTGGTGAATATAGGTGTGAATCAGTATAGCTGTGGTGAATATAGGTGTGAATCAGTATAGCTGTGGTGAATATAGGTGTGAATCAGTATAGCTGTGGTGAATATAGGTGTGAATCGGTATAGCTGTGGTGAATATAGGTGTGAATCAGTATAGCTGTGGTGAATATAGGTGTGAATCAGTATAGCTGTGTTGGATATAGAGTGAATCAGTATAGCTGTGGTGAATATAGGTGTGGATCAGTATAGCTGTGTTGGATATAGAGTGAATCAGTATAGCTATGGTGAATATAGGTGTGAATCAGTATAGCTGTGGTGAATATAGGTGTGAATCAGTATAGCTGTGTTGGATATAGAGTGAATCAGTATAGCTATGGTGAATATAGGTGTGAATCAGTATAGCTGTGGTGAATATAGGTGTGAATCAGTATAGCTGTGGTGAATATAGGTGTGAATCAGTATAGCTGTGGTGGATATAGGTGTGAATCAGTATAGCTATGGTGAATATAGGTGTGAATCAGTATAGCTGTGGTGGATATAGGTGTGAATCAGTATAGCTGTGGTGAATATAGGTGTGAATCAGTATAGCTGTGGTGAATATAGGTGTGAATCAGTATAGCTGTGGTGAATATAGGTGTGAATTAGTATAGCTGTGGTGGATATAGGTGTGAATCAGTATAGCTGTGGTGAATATAGGTGTGAATCAGTATAGCTATGGTGAATATAGGTGTGAATCAGTATAGCTGTGGTGAATATAGGTGTGAATCAGTACAGCTGTGGTGGATATAGGTGTGAATCAGTACAGCTGTGGAGAATATAGGTATGAATCAGTATAGCTGTGGTGGATATAGGTGTGAATCAGTACAGCTGTGGTGGATATAGGTGTGAATCAGTACAGCTGTGGTGGATATAGGTGTGAATCAGTATAGCTGTGTTGGATATAGGTGTTAATCAGTATAGCTGTGGTGGATATAGGTGTGAATCAGTATAGCTGTGGTGGATATAGGTGTGAATCAGTATAGCTGTGGTGAATATAGGTGTGAATCAGTATAGCTGTGGTGGATATAGGTGTTAATCAGTATAGCTGTGGTGGATATAGGTGTGAATCAGTATAGCTGTGGTGGATATAGGTGTGAATCAGTATAGCTGTGGTGGATATAGGTGTTAATCAGTATAGCTGTGGTGGATATAGGTGTGAATCAGTATAGCTGTGGTGGAATATAAAGACTAAAGTAATGGAGTTAAAGGGGCAGTTAACCCACAAATTTTATTTTGATACCTTAATGACCTTCCGCACCTGTATGCAGTCAGGGTCATCTCAAAGGCAGTCTATTGATTTGGACCCTCAACATCCTTTACATGTTGAGTTCCAGATGCTTCCATCAGGGCGACTGTTCAGTCTCCCTAAAGGTAGCACTAATAGACACAGACTGTCCTTTGTTCCACCTGCCATCGGTTTCTCAAACAAACTATAACCCAGGATGTCAGTGTAGGAGAGATGGATCTTGTGGGCTGTGCTATGTTGTGTATGATTTATTGTATGCATTGAAAAATAATGACAAGGTTACTCACGAACATCCACAGACCTTGTTGTTTTTTTTTTCGAAAGCTACTTTATACCGAAGTTCGCCAACTGCGTATATCCCTGCAAGGTAGCAACCAAATATCACAGTGATTTGCAACGGATATCTACAAAACTAGTGAGCGCTCAGCGAAACTACCTGGATGGATATATAGCCCTCTGGGTATGTAGAAACATATCAAAATTACATTTTTGGATGGAGTGCCCCTTTAAGGACTTTAAGCACTGTAACTATATTATTCCTTCACAAACACTTGCACTTTGTAATGAATAATATATACAGTTTTACCAGACTCTCACGTTCTTTATCTGAATAAACATGAACATGTTTGTTTTTTTTTTCATGCTAAGGTGCAATTGGCTTATGTATAAACATGTTGCCATGACTCCTCAAATGCATGTCCTTTTCACACCGCTGCTTGATCGTGTCTTTGAAGCCGAGATCTCACTTCAGCAACTGGTTGTTGCTTTTGTTTTTTTGTTTTTTTACCGCTTCTTCCTTTTCTTCTGTAGTGTAAAAAAGCAGACGACGTATGCGACTAGCTTCTGCTCCCGATGTCAAAACTGCCTACAAAGGTTCTGTGGGACATGCTAACGCCGCAGCTGTGAGCTGCTGGTGTGAAATCCGGGTACGAGGGGGGGAGGGGTGGGTGATATCTCATGTCACATGTACAGAGAAACAGCTCTCTACCTTACCTGTCACCGTGTCATGCTTTCAGTATGATAACAGCTGCAGCGCACGTAAGTGGTATCTACGGGTGGAACATCTATCTCTGTGCCTAAGTGAGCATGTGCATTTATCTAGCTTTCCTCTCTCCTGCGACAACTTCAAAGCATGGAAATATTTACCCGCCGGCTTCTCCTCTGACCTCCTGTTCCCTATCAGTCCAGCAGACGGCTTGTGGTATTCGTGGTTTGTGTGGCAGCTTTGATTAGAGACGATAAAGTCCACAAGACTCCCTGCGAGCTTGTTGTGTGCTTCTGTATCGATAGTGGAGGATTAAACTTCGATTGGGAATACAATTGAGAATTCCAGATCGTGGAGAAAAAAAAATGTTGAGGCACAAAAAAAAAAGTATACTAATAAAGATTTTCATTTCAGGATCAGTTTCTCTCTGCATCTGAAAGAGAGAGCCAAAGGGGGGGGGGGGGGGGGGCGCTTTTAAAGTAAAGCTTTAAAAATTTTAAATGAAAACTTTACTGGTCGTGTGAACATATTTTTACTTGTATAAATGCAGTGGCTGTGTAAAATCACATTGTACGGACCTTTAAAACATTTCTTAATTGACTGTTTTGTGATATGAAGTGTGGCAACCATAAAACAATGGGACACAAATGTAATAATTGCCAATAACTGTAGTCAGTGGCTTTTTACTTTTTAAATGTGAAATACGTGTCAAGTACCGTGAAATCCTACGGTATATTGCTTGTAAATATACACAATTTTTTTTTTTTTTACAGTGTAGGAAAGTTTGGGAAATGAGAAAGGCTAAGACTGAGGCTACAAACTGAACATCACACTGAACGCACTGAACGTCACACAAACTGTCAGAAAATCAACACGAGAAGAGATTTAAATCATCAGAACAGAAACAAGCGCGTGGGTTTTAATCGACTCTCTCTCCTTCTAAGTTTAGACGCCGGGGTGACCCGGGCCAGCCCTGTGCTGAAGAGTCATCCTCATTAAAGAGGACGAGACACCAGGGGGCAACTTAGAAAGTTTTTAGAGTATAAAACATAACACAAATGAAAATAAACTCCCTGACCCACACCCTTGGAAAGCCAATAAATGAGAGTCAGTGAAGGGAAGAGCTAGATTAGATATTAACGCTTCAATTTCATAGAAAAAAAAAAGATAGATAGGAACAGATGTTGCCGCAAACCAGCTGGGGACATTTTAAAGGTCTGAAAGGGAAGGGCTGTTCTGGGCACTGGTATTTCTGCCTTCGCCTAATAGCCACTTCTTTGGCAGCGGTAGCATGATCTGTCTAAACACTTCAAATGGTGCCGGAACGAAAAAGGATACTAATAAGAGGAAAAGAAGAAGAAGAAGAAAAGTTTACAGCCTGTCACCGTATCATGCTCCATAAATTACAAATGAAGCGATGAGCGTTGGTGCAGGGTGAATCAAAATCGTGTTACATAATTTAACTGCTTGGCAGATACCTTAACACACAGTGCCCACATGACTAAGAATATATAGAAAATACATACAGTATATAAATGAGTGAGGAAAAAAATATATTTTCCTCAGTAACTAGACCAATATTTTATATTTTTATTTCATATATTATTGTTTATTTCATCACTTCACACCGATTAGGAATAGTAACCCCCAATCCATTAGAACACTACCATCATTACATGCATTTAAACACCAACTGAAACACACAAATCTATTACTCAACCAGTCATGCAGCCATTAACTCCCCTTCTTCGGTTTTTCTTTTCATTGCCGTTTCTCTCCGTTTCCCCTCCTCTATTATCTTCTTTCACTTTCCTCTTCTTTCTCCCCCCCTTTCTTTTATTTTTAATCTTTTTTGCCTCCTGTCGGACAGGAGCCCATTGAAAACCAGGCTGTCTGAATTGGGCCCAAAAAAAAAAAACTCTTAAATATTTTTTTTTTTTTTTTTTTTTTTTCCTGTATAAATAAATAAAAGTGAAAATGAAATAGACATGCATCATATGCAACTGGAAGAAACTAAAATACACATAGAAACTTTGAGAAGCTGCAACTCTATTGCTTTGGGATTCACTTCATGGGACTAATATGATGAAAACATGATGCAAAAGAAAGAGATTTTAAAAGAGTTTAATGAGAAGACAAGACGGAAGAGTCTGAAGGTAAAAATCTGCATATCTGATGTGCTGTATCAGTGCTATCATAATTATTCAACAACACATCTTGATTAGTAATTGATGCCTTTGTTACCATTGAACAGACGTGTAATCCAAGTTAGGAAAGTGTACTGTAAAATCACTGCCATTATTACAAATTACTAGTTTGTTTTTTCTATCCTAAAACTTAAGGTAATGAAGTTTTAATATAAAGCGCCAAACTTTAATAAATATATGTAATTTTAAGTACATCAGCAGCCGATGTTCTATAATTGATACTGGCTTGAACTGAGCGAAGGACACTGAATTAGTGAGAGAGATTTATTGCCTTGGCAATACAATGGATAGCCTTTCCTTAAACCTAACCCTCAAATAATCACTGACAAATCATAAATCATAGGGTTATTATATCACTTTGTTTCTTGCTGTTGTTACCGTATATGGCTCCCAATGCCATTTTCTGATGATGTTCAGAAGTCCAGTGTATCCAGGGAGATAACACCAGGATCATTGACACCATAAGAAGGGAATTACTTTGAAATCCTGTTCACATTATGGAATGGACTGATGGTGAGCTTCCTCGTCTGTGGCTTTATATCTCTGTTCAGCATCACACAGCAGAAATTCCAGTGTAAATCTAACACTGCTGGTGTACATTTAACACCCTAGGGTGTTTATATGAGACCACGTTCTCATATAAACACCATAGGGTGTTACATTTTTACTTTGCTGTGCAAGTCTGTACTCTGCAAATGTGCTTATTGTTCATGCATAAAGATGACGTTTGGAGTGTTGTTACAAGCAGAGATCGTATTGTGAATTTAACATCAGGACATCATTTATCATCCTCTAAAAAGCCATTGACCTCTTCAAGCACATATTTATTTATTTAGTTATTTATTTAGTTGCATTGTTGGTGGCTTTTTGTTTTAGGTGAAATGCGATGACAGTTTATTTTATTTATTTATATTTTTTGCCTTTGTTTTGGTTGTGGGTGATTTAGATTAATTTATTGATGCTGCCCTATTTTGGTTTATCCTGAATCTATTGCATTGTAATTTTTTTGGTCTTTTCAGAAATTCACATTGACTATACATTACAAGCCGAAGCCGTGCTGCTCTTGTGGGATGCCGTAAACTTGAACAAGAGGGATCTTAATGGACTGCATTAATGGATTTATGAACCTGTCTTGAAAGCCCGCGGAGAAGTGCGCCGTTAGCGAGACGCGTCACTCAAGCTTCCTCGGAGCGATCCTTCGGCATTCCCAATGAAAATGGCTTCACCACGGAAAACTTACCATTTCCATTAACGGCGCCCGTCTTGGATAAATAGCAAAAGGCTCTCTTTCGCGTTGGCCTCGCGCAAGCCTCGGACGTTAAACTCGAGATTGGGGTTCTTCAGAGGGAAACTGAGGCGGGAATGAGAATCTGAATGAGTACGCCAGAGAGGTGACCCATCATTCTTATAGGCTTAATGCAGGCGCCCACTCATATAATGAGAAATGACAGAAGATGACAGAGCATATGTAGGATAGTATACATATTGCTATGCCTTATACATCTTTCTTTGGAGATAGTTTCCATGTTATCATGAGCACTGTGTTAGCATGAATGACTGCTCAAAATGCACATAATGGCCTATTTTATGCCTTTAGAGAAGCTTTGTATAGCTGCCTCTGAAATTCACATTTCCTGAAACTGGCCATCGCAATCAACAATTTAAAATGAGGCTCACTGCAAGCAATAATTATACGTTTAGGGTCCATTTAAATTGACTTCTAGAGCAGAATGCAAACTAAAATCTACTTTGGACTAGAATGAGACAAGGGAGGTTATAAATGTGGTCAAAAGAAATAGCACTCCGAGTCTGGCTATATAACTACACGCTAAATTGCTTCATTAGACACAAGGCACTTAATTGTTGGTTTGATTGCTTTTCCTGTGTCATACAGACAACAGGAAGTGAACAAACATGTATCCCAGATACCACCTGGGTAACTATAGGTGCCTGCAAATTGCACGCAAACAAAGCCTACCGCACAGGTGTGACTAAGCCATTATTTAAGCAAATAATATCCCAGCGCGCATCGGGTCATATATAAGATTTCTGGACAGGCCTGCTGGCTTATAATTATGGCTGCTAGAGGAGATCTCTGTGACTTTGAAAGAGGGGTAATTGCTGGGGCATGTTTGGCAAGGGCTTTGGCGTCCAAGACGCCTCAACTTTCTGATGTCTCACAAGCAACGGGATCTAAGGTGATGTAAGCACGGATCTCAAGAGGAAATGACATCACCAGCAAAGGGGAATGGTGGACAGGAAGACACACTCTAGTGCCATGATGTCCGTTCATTAATTTCGAAGTACAACGCAATTTAAAAGGGTAAACAACGCTAAATAACCTTTAAATGTAACTAATAAGTCATCCAAAGGAAACTGTAGATTGTGTCTTGATGCCCTACTATACACCTTATATAACATTCTTCAATTGTATACTCTTAAAAAAAAAAAAGAAGAAATCAGTAATTGTGGTCATGGGTGGGATCTTCATAGGAATAATAATTTTCAAAGAATGCCACTTTTTTGGGTCTATATCTTGTCACATGGCTGTTGGACTGTTCCTCAGGCCATGCAATATGATTGACAGAGCTGTATTTCTGAAGGACAGAATCATTCCTTCCAGCTGTTTCCTTTTGTGGTTAAGTGAAAGAATGAACTGAAAAAGCCATTCAGCTCAGAATGAATATAATCTTCAACAGCACGGCATTTAATCACCATAAATCTGTATAGTGTTTCAATGAAGGAGCTATTTTTCACAGGGAAAATATTAATTTTAGCCGTTGGTGCATTTTGAAATAGGGACTTTAAGATAAAATACTGTTACATTCTCATACTGTTTACAGTAAATGCCCGAACCGAAAAACAAAGAGACACGACACACATAAACCACCCAAAACCTATTTATTAATATTCAAATTTACATAACAAAGAAAAGAATGAAAAGTAACCAAATCTACAGAAAATGGTGGCAGGACAGAGAAAGCCTGCCAGTCCCTCACCTCACCCTTCTATCCGGAGGTTTCCGCTTACCGGCTTTGCCATGTAAAAAACTAAGGACAGTGAGTCTTCTGAGCAGCTGGTGCCTTCACCTAACTGGGAAAAAGTGCAGTAAACACAGAATAAGACACTATTCGCCAGGGAACATAAATGTATAATTATGATTACAAAAAGACGACAAACTACAACAAGAAGGTATTATTATACATTATATTTACTTGCGCCTTTCAAGAACACTCAAGGACACTTGGCGAGGGTAAAACTCGCCTCAACCACCACCAACGTGCAGCACCCACCTGGGAGACGCACGGAAGCCATTTTGTGCCAGAACGCCCACCACACATCAGGTAGCGCTGACGTGTGCGAATGTATGGATGCTTGCATGTGGGTGTACTGCAAATAACATTTGTTTGTGTAGGAATGTGTATTATAGCCATGAATAAGAGGAACATGCAAGTAAAAAGGTATCAGACAGCAGGGACACATTCCTTTAGTCATCAAATACTCACGACTTAGTCACAGTGGATGACCTGAATTGAATGGACAGCACAGGCTGTTGTTGAGCTGTAACAATGTGGACATGATGTTGTAGAATCCGTATTAAATGCACTGGTACACTCTAGAACCATGTTTGGAAGGCAAACATTTCAGATTGCAGGCATTTAGCAGACGGCCCAGTGCAGCACAGCTTTTTGGATTTTGCATCAATTTATACTGCTGGATATATACTGAAGCTATTCGGGTTAAGTACCTTTCTCAAGCGTACGAGTGTCTTACTCTGGTATCGAACCTGCAACCTCTAGGTTACAAAGCCAGTTCCTATATATCTTTATTTCAATGAGTCTTTATACAGCCATGCACACACACACACACACACACACACACACACACACACACACACACACACACACACACACACACATACTGTATATACAGTATATATAGTATATATATATATATATACTATATAACTAGAATGTTACCTTGGTTAGGCCAATCAATTTGTCATTGTCTTCCTTGATGCTTCACATTCTTGATCACTCTATACAATCAATCAAAATAATTAGTGGGGTAAACAACAGTGAAAGCTCTGTCCGTTCATGTACATATTTAGACAAAAAACTGCCCACTAATGTAAATGGTTGCATTTAAGTCCAGGTGAACTATTTCCTCAAAGTATTTTTCTTTTGATTGTTTACCAGAGACCTACAACACAACAAAAAGAGAATTCTACCTTTTCCCCTTTGATTGATACTACCTCATGACAGTGTGTCAGCCTTTTAACGATTGATAATTTGGATATCTATCTGTCTGCCATCTAGGCAAAGAAGTTTCATCCATCAAATGCATCCTGCCTCTAACACACTGAAATGAAATCCGTGTGATGTAGGCCTACGAGCTTTAAGCTTTCGGAAGCACATCAACGTCATTCTCAAGATTAATATGAATAAAAGAAATGGAAATATTTAAATAGAACGTTGACATAAATAATCGATGGAAGGGCCTTCTTGCGTGAATTTTAAATAGGTTTGTTGGGAAATTATATTAGGAGAAGTGTTTATTTGGTGTACAGAGAGATAATTTTTATTTCTAAATTTGATAAAGAAAATATAGAATTTTAAATTCAGTAAAATGAATGTGACACCAGATAATAAATTGTTATGACAGTAAGTATCAGAACAAGTATTAAATAAATATTGCATAGATTGTGTCAGCATTTGGGGAATGGGTAGCCTATGACTGCTGCTGTTCACTGATCAGCAGGGCGTGAAGTGAATTTACACATGTTTGTACTCACATGATGCAAGGACATTTGTCAACAGCAGTAAGTACCCAAGAAAACAAAGCAGTCAAGCAGTTTGGCATAACTGTAATTTCTACGTGCCAAGAAAAAAACATAAAGTACTTTATAATCTGTGTATTAAATTGATCCATCAATGTAATCGATGTAACCGGTCCACATGGAATTTCAACCCCATCCACACACTGACAAGATCACCAGGTTACAGCTGCTCAATGATATTCCAATGGCCACTAACTGTACAATTTACCAAGGAACCTATGTGGGAATGCACCCCCCATAAATGACCACATTTAAAATGTCTGCCATTGTAATTCCTGGTATTTAAGGTCTAAAATTACCCATTTTTACACGTAGCAAAATGAGATGTTCTGTGTCTCATCTCAGCTTCATGAGTTTAACTAAATATACATGTAGGCTACATCAGCTAATTTCAGCAAGCAATCTAACTACAACTCAGTGTAGTTATCCAGCTAACCCAGTAATCCTGCTTTATGAAATACCCCCCAGATCAGACCATTCTACTCTGGCCATTTTGACGTGTTCTGCTCTTCGACTGGTCATTTTCTCCTCTGATTGCTCATTCTGAAGTATTCTGCTCTTGGATTGGTCATTTTAGTTATTCGCCTCTGATTGGTCATTTTGAGGTGTTCTACTCTTTGGTGGTATTCTGCTCTTTGATTGGTTGGTTATTTTGAGGGATTGTGGTCATTGATTGGCCGTTTCGAGGGAATTTGCTCTTTGATTGGTCACTTTGAGGTAGTTTGCTGTTTGATTGGTCACTTTGAGGTGTGTGAGGGCATGTGAAGAATATCGCCTTCTACGAATCAACAGGTTTAATCCTCTGAAAACAAGTGGCAACAAGTGAGAACAGCCCTGCTACACTGCCAAGATGTTATTGGATATTCAAAGATGTCTGTAGACATCTAACCATTTAAGTAGACTAGATTGACTCCAATAGACAATTCATACGGTTTAAGTGTAACCCGGTGTGTTCTCTTTTAGCAAACATGGGGGAAACAACATAGCAAAATTAGATAAATATCTGTTCAAATGGATAAAGACTATTTTGACTTACTGGCCAATTTCAAATCTCGCATTAATAGCAACCGAAAAATTAGGAAGCTAAAATTGGATCTTTAAGATACTCATGGTACTAAAGACACGGTAACCCCAAACTGAATTGAAGAAAATTTAAGAAACACATGTTCAGTGTCCTGGGGTCTCTAGAGAATTAAAATTAAAATAATAAAATAAATAAACAAACCTGTTCTCTTTACAGCTGCTGGTGTCTTTCTTTTTTTATTTATTACATTCTTTCTCCCTTATTGCACTATATTTACCTCGCTGTTAATCTCAAAAGACAGTATTCCCTCCTGCTGCCCGGCAGAAAAAAAAGCTTTTTCCTCCCAACGCCAGTGGCAGTTTTTCAAGTTTCACTTGAAAATATTGTTGGTGGTTTGTTAATGCCTGACAATTTAGCAACATTTGGCAAAACGGTTTTCCGCAGAAAGAGGCAGACAATTATTCCGTAAGTGCAAGCACAAAACAAACTGCAGAGGCCCTCAGAGGCATTTTTCCTTTGGAGGAAAGAATATGTTAGATGTAGCAACCTGTTTTATTTTTTATTTTATGAGAGCCTTGAAGGTTACCCCATCTTTCCTGAGAATGACTACACGCTCCAGGCTTCTGTTGGGGTACCATGTGATACGTCTCATTCCCAACGGACAGGCACATTTTAAATGCTGCTTGAGGCCAGTGCTTTTAATGTCTAATATAAACACACTTTAATATTAGAAATAATAGAAACATAAAAGATGAGATATATATCTATACTGTATTGTATATACAGTTGAAGTCGGAAGTTTACATACACTTAGGTTGAAGTCATTAAAACTCACTTTTAACCACTCCACAGATTTCATGTTAGCAAACTATATTGTTGGCAAGTCAGTTAGGAGATCTACTTTGTGCATGACACAATTAATTTTTCCAACAATTGTTTATAGACAGATTATTTCACTTTTAATTCACTATATCACAATTCCAGTGGGTCAGACGTTTACATGACCCAACAACATCAAAAGACTCTTGATATCTTATTGTCTGGTACTCTTACAAGCGATACTATAACATCTCTGCATTTCAATGGATCTCTATGGGAATTGGGGGGGTGGGACTAGATTTAGCTGTAAATTACACTGGAACAGTATGGAAGCACATGGTTGGCTAAATGGCTCTAAGTCATCAAGGGTCTGACGTATCAAACAAGCCTTAAATCATCACTCTGCTGCCAGAAATACAGTAAATATGGATGGATAACTTGAAGGGTTTTTTCTCCTGACTTATTTTTCCATAGAGTTCAATAGGAAAATTTGTCAGGAGAAACAATCCTTAAAGTGATCCATCCATATCTACTGCATATCTGGCAGCAGAGTGATGGTTTGAGGCTTGTTTGATACCTCAGACCCTTGATGACTTACAACCATTTTACCAATCATGTATTCCATACGGTTCCAGCATAATGTACAGCTAAATCGAGTTTGCTAACATGAAATCTATGGAGTGGTTAAAAATGAGTTTTAATGACTTCAACCTAAGTGTATGTAAACTTCTGACTTCAACTGTATATATATGGGACAGTGACACATTTGTTTTAGGCTCTGTACTCCAGCACATTGGATTTGAAATAAAACATAAACATCCATATAGGGTGATCTTTGTAGGAATTACAGCTGTTTTTATGTGATGGTGTGTGTACATATTGGTTATATAGCTTTTTAGCTGCTGTTTGCAAAAAGGCATAAAAGCGGTTAGTTGGTGTAGCTTTGCAGGTGACAAAAATAATGATAAATGTACAGGCTCCAGCTCCAAGATTAATGGAAGAAATGGAAGAAGAACTGGTGGAAAAAAAAGCTGATTGAAGTGACTGTTGGCATGGTGATCCCTTTATATGCATTTATTCATCTTCGGTATTCAGCTGGGTGTTGCAGCTGTTGTCTCGTACATGCATATGCACGGGCGTACATGAGTCATTTTGCAAAGTGCTCTCCATCCTTTGAGCCTCTCAGACGCAGACACATGCAAAAGGGGGAGAAATGGCACATGTGCTGTTTAAGGCCTGAGAGAGACTGAGATTATCTGTGTGGACATTTCTGCCATCCTGACTAGCCAAAAGCACAAGATTACATCTGCAAAGGCATGATTGATAGACACACACAAACACACACACATGCACAGGTGCGAGCGCGGCACACACACACACACACACACACACACATCCTGATAAACAGAAATGAATGCAACAACAAAATGTTTTTCAAACTGTTTTCTTTGTCAATGGAAGCAGGATTTTTACACCCCATGCATCCCCCCCCCCCCACACACACACACACACACACACACTTTTATGAAGATGTTTAACAGTGTTACCTTGTCCTACTGTTCATTCAATAAATGTTTGGCTCCCATTGTAATTTGTGACAGCAGTAATCAAGAAATCACGGTTGTAGACCTTTCCTCCTGTCAACAATGGCCCCTGCCCTGTGATGTAGCCAGATACTCACGAGGGTTTGCTACCGATCAATACCTGCTGGAAAGCATCTTTTGTTGAAAAGTGTAGAAAAAACACCTCTAGTTTCTGAGGTTTGTGTAAATTTGGAAAGTGGAAATCAGGACTTGGTACTTTTACAATCTAACAAAGGTTAAACCATGTAAATTCCTTTCCATTTGAAACTGTATTAATCAATTTAGTCTCTTCTTCATTTGTACGCAATGATATCCTATCACATCGTGCTCATACGTATGTACCTACAGTACATACAGTGCATCCGGAAAGTATTCACAGCGCTTCACTTTTTCCACATTTTGTTCTGTTACAGCCTTATTCCAAAATTGATTAAATTAATTTTTCCCCTCAAAATTCTACACACAACACCCCATAATGACAATGTGAAAAAAGTTTTTTTGAGATTTTTGCAAATTTATTAAAAATAAAAAAATAAAATTTCTCATTTACATAAGTATTCATACCCTTTGCTTTAACATATTTTTAAAGTATTATATTTCATATTGGTCGCATATCCTTTACATGCTGTTACTTCCTGAAGTCTGTGACCATCAACATCAAAAAACTGTCGATATCTTATTTTCAGGTACTGTTACAAGCGATACTATAACCTCTCTGCATTTGAATGGATCTCTATGGAAATTGGGGGGTGAGACTAGATTCAGCTGTAAATTACACTGGTACAGTATGGAACACATGGCTGGCTAAATGGCTGTAAGTTATCAAGGGTCTGAGCTATCAAACGAGCCCCAAACCATCACTCTGTTGCCAGATATGGAGTAGATGTGGATGGATCACTGCAAGGGTTATTTCTCCGGACTCATTTTCCTATAGAACTCTATGGGGAAAAAAAGTCAGGAGAAACAACCCTTAAAGTGATCCATCCACATCTACTGTATGTTGCAACACACACACAAACAAACACTCACACACATACACACAGGTAAACTCTTAATTACCTCATATAATTATAAGTATACCAGTACCTGGAGTCAAGTTTCTTAGTTTTATTCACTAGTTTTATGCACTAAAGCCAACATATACAGTACACATGCCCTATATCTTTCTTAAGTATGAAGACACATAAAGGTATTTTGTTGTAAATTGTGAAATCCACTGGAGCACTTCCTGTGTTCTTCAATGTGGACAAACAGAAAAGGCAATAATAATTATATCTTACCAAATTCTCTGAGGTGCGAAATTTGTTCCTTTTTTTGCCGCTCTTTTGTTGTAGTTAAGCATGGGATCATCCACCTCTTCAAATTTGTATTTATGTTTTTCCAGGTTTGAACTCAATTGCTATGTACACGTTGCTTGTTTTTATCACATGGCAAACCTGTGTTAATCCCCTGCGGTCTATTATATTTTAGTCCCCATTTAAAAAAGGTTCCTAAATGTCCCCTGAGGAACACCCTAAAATACTAAAGCCTTATATTTGGAGCATTGTAAGCTAAACAGGTTTAAGGAGAAAATCCAGTCAGTCAGTAAGGGAGTTCGTTCCAATACCCAGATTCCCAGAGCAATAATTGTGCTTAGAAAACCTGCCATGGTGGTACGGGTTTTTGTTGAAGTGCAACCCATTTGTAGTACAAGTGAATATATTTAACTTTATATGTACAGCTATGTTAAGCAATGAGTATAATATGAAGGTCATTGCAATGCTCTATACATTTACACACACACACAAAAGCATGCACACAAACACACACACACACACACACATTCTTCTCTGATAATTAAATAAAGGTTGCACATATATATGCCTGATACTAAAAATATCATAATAATAAAACCCCCATCTCCCTTTTAAAAGTTGTACCTAACAGAGAAATTCATACCTAGGTAGCAATATATTTGAAATCATACATATTTTTGGCAACAGAACATTCCATTTTAAATCCCTTAAAACACATCTACAAGGACGTTCTTTAAGGAAATTAACTCTGAAAGGCAACACTTCACAAAAAAATTAACACAAATGAACAATGCCTATTAAGTTTAGTGCTATAGATATCTGGACATAGTTATTTATAACAAGCTGGAAATGACTCATACATTATCATAATTATCTGTTTGCCGTGGCAGCAAACTAAATATACGTCAATTTGATGAGGAAATTGTCTATTTGCACTTATATCATTTTGAGCAAATCTGACTTGTTAAATCTAATTTGCTTTCTTTCCAAGATCAAAACAATGAAAGGAACCCAGGAGACTATTTCCTTAATTTAATTAGGGTTATGTTACATTTAGGATTTACATATTTTATTTCCATCAAGAATGTTTGACATGCAGTCCTAGACACCTGAACTAACACCTGTGTGTGTGTGTGTGTGTGTGTGTGTGTGTGTGTGTGTGTGCATGCATGTGTGTGTGTGCAAGTGGGAGTGTGTACCTATGAAGTCAGAATATTTATTATTATAATTTTTTTATTATTATTTGGAATCTTAAGAGATAAAACACTGTCGATCCCTGTATGCAAAACAAGAACAAGCATGCTTCCATTTAAACATTTATTATTTATTTGCATCAACATAATATGTTATCCCCATTATCATAAATGCCCTATTTTACATAAACAATGAAAGAAACATTAAGCGTCTTCAGTTGACAAAGTGTGCACTCTCCATACAGTTTCTATTTGGGCAAGTAGCTGGAAAAATGTTACAGATCTGACGCCGGGATTGCCTTTTGGCACGAGCGAATTGCCTTTTGGCACGAGCAAATTGCCTTTTGGCACGAGCGAAAACGCAGAAATTGTGTGTTGTTACCTTCTTGATTGATACCACCTGAGGAAAAAATGTTTCATTTTTGTCGACTGCTCTTAATTAAGTGCCACTGCTGTCAATGAATCAGCACTAATGCTGGTCTTTGACTGGAGCCCTGGGTTCCGTCGCCCATGCCTTGCTCATTAATTATAAGCTGGCAATAAGATGAAACACCTGCTGGATCCTTGTCGACTCTCTTTGCTCTGATTGAGGGTTTGTCTATAGCAGCCCTGGTTCAAGGTGAACATGTAGAAAGGGGCATATTCAATTTGGGGGGAACTAGCAGAAGAGAGAGAACCTAAAAAACAGCAGGCAAATAAAAGAAGAACATTCTGCACACTCTCAGAAATTTCACTTTTCACTCTCACATTTTTTAATGTACCCTGAAAGCACAATAATTTCCTATTTGTGTACTAATAAGTATCTTTAAAAGCACAAACAAAGGTACAATTTAATTATGTATTGCTGGCTAGGGGTACAATTTTAGGGTACCACTCCAGTGACAAACGTTTGTACCTTTTTAGGTACTTTTCATACCTTTTTTTGTGCAGAGTGCAGATGCAATCTGGGGCTGAGGAATTATCTAGAGCAGGGACCATATTTTAAAGCTTTCAACCCTGTATAAATACATTGACAATGTACAGACTTAAATGAGCGTGCCAAACATTAGCGAGCATGCTAACCAGTTACAACTATATCGAATACAACTATAATAGCTCTCGTGACACCTTCTCTATACCACTTTGGCTATCCCTCAGATTTAATCAGGGACCCCCCTGGCCTGGTTATAATTGTTAATGTGCACTCTCTAAATCTAAATTCTACAACCCTTAATCAATCACACCATTTAGTCTGTCATGCGGCTAGAATCCAGGATACGAGATATATTCTCATATATATATATACTGTATGTTTTAAAGTTCCTAAAATGACATGCACTGTTACTCTGGTTTCATTTAGTCTTAAACTCAATTCCTCTCGCCTCCCCAGAGCTTGAAGATTGACAGCACTATGACCGAGGCCCTATTTATTATTGTTTAAAGGTATATTGGTCATTTGGGGACATGGAATATATATCAAATAATTCACTGGCTGATCTGAAACCTAAAAATAATACCATATGGATGAAATGATCAATTTCGATACAGTTCATGCATGGTCATGTAGCTGCAGTTAAGGACATAGGCCTATTCCCCGACAGACAAATAAATAACCCAATAAATATCATTGGCATTCAATACAAAATTGAGTTATGATTTTCCCCCTCTCTTAATGTACTGCGGATTTAAGTATATTATAGAGATTTGATTAAAACACATTGTGCTCTGCGGGACTTTATTAACCCAGATGAAATCCATGTTTCAGTCACATGGTTTGTTTATATTTTATATTTCAGTCCTGATACTTCTGATGAGTGCGTACTGTGGTAACACAAACAGTGTATGACTAAAGCACCTTGTGCAGTGTGTGTGATCACATTTTAGGAGTACGTGTATAAAATTTTAATTTAAATTGATTGCAAAAAAGAAAACAAAAAAAAAAAAATATATATATATATATATCTTGCTGTATATATGTTGCTGTATTTGTATCAGATAAGGCATAAAGTAAACAAACTATTTAAATTAAGAGTAAAAATGGAGAGCAGGCTAGTTGAGGGACAGATGTTCCTGATAATGCACTCCCAACCATTCATTTCTATTTGTCGTATCCGCCATTTTGAATGTCCTCCAGCCTTTGACTAATTACACTTTGATGTCTAATGATACAAAAGAATTGAAGCGATTGCGACAGAAACCTTGATCACCCTTGCTGGTTTAGAATTTAATAATTCATATTTTATGAAAAACTAAATAAATAAATAAACAAATAAATAAAATATTAGCACGAAAAACCAAATATTGCATGTTGAAATTGACCCCGTTTCCAATCTAATGTAACATTTGTAATGACAAAGAAACCCTTTCAGCCACACTTAAATGTTAAAATCTAAAATATTAAAATATTTTTCTACCCCTTTCATGTTTTTCTGAATGCTAGCTGTTTGAACTGCGCTACACAATGCGCGCAGTAATTATTTATAACAGATTACTTGCTTATTTATTTTCCATTGAGACAAATCTTATTGAGGTAATCGTATCAACATCAGTAATTAGACACAATATTCTTATATTGTACATGTAAGTGATTTTCCTTCGTACGTACATTTACATGCACGTGAGCGTGCCAACAAAATCCATTGTTTAGGCTTTTAGGGAGATGTGTTCTGACTGAAGACAGAGACAGATATGGATTTGAGCGGCATGGAAACCCAATGGACAAGATCCATCTTGTGGCAATCACGAGCCGACATTACAAAATGCACGGCACAGATAAATCTCCGTGACACTGTAGTGCAGAATTAGCTTGAGTGGACTGAAGCTCTGCCAAGTTCATTGTTATAGCGAGCTACGTGTTTAGCCTTACTGTGAAAAAGACACGGTTGTGTACATTTACAACAGGAGCCGTTTTCGTTTCTGCGTTTGTTTGATTGCTGTGCCAACAAACAAATTTGACACGGCTGACATGTTTAAACTCTCAGGGGGAAAAGAAAATGACATGAAAATTCAAGAAATCAGTGTTTTTTTTTGTTTTTTTTGCAACATTGAACCAAAACAATTTCAGAATTATCCGGGCTTACTTTCAGGCCTTTTTGGGTGGTGCTTCCCGGTAAAGCATCCTTCTCAGTGTAGTATGGCATCCCCACGGTACCGTGCTGTGCCAGAGTCAATTGCAGCCAGCAGTCCTACAGGGCGCATAATTAGCTCTAGAGTTAGCTGAGGAGGGGAGGGTTTTGTTCAGTAGGGGTCACTCCAGGGGGGTATTTCACAAAGCATTATTACTGAGTCAGCTGGACAACTACAATGAGTAAAGCCTGGAACAGCTGTTTTTTCCTTGTTCTAGATTTGGGAGGGTTCTGGGTTTTACTAAGTGCAGTTATCCAGCTAACTCAGTAATCCTGCTTTGTGAAATACCTCCCAGTCCTATAAGACTGACTCGTCTGGTTGACTGGATGTTTGTTCCCTGGCTGCAAAGAGTAGCCTTCCGGCGTAGTGATTTCATAGCTCAGCTTGAGGGGTGAAAAGCCCAACAGGGTTGTCAGTCAGCTGTGTGCCGACACCTGTGACTCGCTGTTGTCCCAAATTGATTTAAGTTGTAAACATGGTTGTGCAGTCCATATTTGGGGATGTTTGCAAAGCACAGATATTTTCAGAGCCGTTTTCTGGGCATCGGCAGTCGGGGGGGTTTGGGGTTTCCTTGACTTGTGTCTATGATAGTCGGCAGGCCACTCCCCATAGTCTCCAATCGCAACCTAACCCCCTCAATCCAAAACACCCCAAGGCACCAAACCTGACTGAACTCTGGTTAAACTCAACGCCGAGTGAATAAATCACATCGTGACCGCGGGTACGCCATCTGCCAAGTCACAGTATACCCAGAGTGCACTGGCGGCATATGTTCTCAACCCCTTTAAGTCAGCACTCGGTGGAAGCACCTTTGGCAGCGATTAGCCGCGAGCCCTTGCCCGTAAAGCCTCTGCCAGTTTTGTGTAACGGGACACAGAGCCACCCCCCGACAGCCTCGCTGGGGATCGTTTGATGGACTGCTACCGTCAGTTTGCGCCATATGCTTCCCGCTGGAGTCCGGGCTGGAGCCTTTGCCAGGCCACTCAAGGACGCCTGACGTGCGCTCACATATTCCGCCGCGGCTTTTCCACGTGTTTCCAGTCACTGTCCTGCCGAAATGTCACGTTTTCCTTTCTTTCCAGAGATTTCTTG
>CM056379.1:110579633-110597133 GCA_029718625.1 Synaphobranchus kaupii | reverse complement strand
GTTTGCGGATAAGTACCTGGAAACTTACAGCATGATCAAAAGACAGCGGCGCTGAGGAAGGTTGGCTGGATCGTCTCTAATGATGCTGCTCTCAGCCACGGGTCACGGCAGACGCCAACGTGCCGCTTTTCAAGCGCAATCTCAGACCCGCCAACCCGCCGTAACGGGAAATGTGGTGCCTTTTCAGGCTGCTTTCTAAATTGAACCCAAATCCATCTTTAACTGCCCCTGTACTGCAATAAGTTTTTTTTTTGGTGTTTTATTTATCTTATTTATCTATTATTTGTAGTATTATTTACATATTTACTTCACATGATCTCATGATTTATGTTCAGTAAGGTCAAGACAAATTGCATTTCTGTAACACGAATGCCGCTCAGGATGTTGAACGCAGTTGTTTTAATGATCCAAAACTATTTCCCATAATGCCATTCTGCTGGGAGGCTATGTTTGTGAAAATGAATAGATTTGTTTTTCTCCTTTATGGTTCTGTTTGGCGATGGGCAGATGAAAATCTTTGGAAACTGCATTTGCGTGCCATGCCTGGTCTTCATTTTGGCTCTTAGTTCTGACTCTCTCTGCCTCCGTCACGGAGCGCAGGTTTGCAAGTGATATGTTGCTCTGCATAGCAGGCTTGCGATTTGTCACGGGTGTAGAAAATGGAGTGGTGAAATAACTATTTCAAAGGCCCACAAAAAACGTGCTCGTCGACAGAGACAAACTGCGGAACGCTAAATGCCATCTGCACATTACTAAAGACGCCGCAGGCGAAGTTTTAACCCGTCTGAAGTGTGCATCAGAAGTCTCATCAAAGATGCCTTTCAGAGGGGTTACATGCAGTATTAAAAGGATTTTCATTTTAATGCAAATTAACCGCAGAATAAAAGTAAGTGCCCGAGGCTCGTCATTTTAATGTAGAATAAGGATTTTTTTCCCCCTCCCTCCATCGTTCTTTGGCATTTTCCTGAAGCTGCTTGTTGTAACAGTTGTTATTTATTTGATATGCACTTATTATGATATGTTTATTTGATATGCACTTAAAGCTCTTCAATTCCTGAATTTTTATCGGAAATATGTACAGGTATGTAGAATATATTTTAATTAAAGCAATATACTTGGAATTTGAAGGTATGTTACTCAATGGTACCTAACATACTTATTGGCTGTATTTTATAACCATATAAACGCAGATTTAGAGATAGATTTGCAAATGAAAAAAAGATACATATATTTTAATATAATTTTTAACGTAACTTGGCCCTAACAGGAGAGCGATCACTCCTATCATATTCATATGTGTCACACAGAGATTGCAGTATTTCATATGGACCACTCTTCCAGCTTCTTCTTTTTTACACATTGTTTCTAGCCCAGACCATCCAGACTCTTCCTTGTGTGTGTGTATATGTGTGGTGTGTGTGTATATGTGTGGTGTGTGTGTGTGTGTGTGTGTGTGTGTGTGTGTATATGTGTGGTGTGTGTGTGTGTTAAGGATGTTTCCTCCTCCATTTTTTTGTTCATTAATATCTCATGGCAACATTCTGGGGAGGGAAAATACTAATTAACCCCGTGTGACTTCAGAAAAGCGCTTCCTATATGTGCAAAATGGAAGTATTAATTTGCCATTAGTATGCCATTGCTCTGATTCTTTTCTTTTTCCTGTTTCATCGACACTCTTGGTGGGTAATTGAACTGCATGTTCTGTTTTTTCTGTTTTCTTTTTTTCAATTTTGTGACTGAGTTGCCAGAGGCAGGAAGCAGAGGGTTATTCCAGAACTGGAATGCGTGCGTGCGTGCGTGCGTGCGTGCTTGAGTGCGTGCGTGCACACGCTCAGGGAAATCGCAGAGATCCTGGTGCACATTTTGGGTGATAGAATAGGATGAGCTTTGAATGGCCTGGAACTGAAAGGGGTTTCCGTTCCCGCCATCGGAGTGATGGAACCATGAGTACCGCCAGTTTTCTTTATCCAAATGTGCTCTCATTTGCCAGCAATTCATGGTTTCTGTGAGAGAGAGAGAGAAAGAGAGAGAGGGAGAGAGAGAGAGAGAGAGGGAGAGGGAGAGAGAGAGGGAGTGAAGGGGGGGGGGGGGGGGGGGGGGGACATCGCACTAGCTGCCCAGTCATACGTCATAGCTTGAGAAGGACTGGGGCAGGTAAGAGGTGAGCACAGGCCTGACTGCACTGTGTCCCTGTGCTCTCCGATCCCATCCCTCTCCCCCTCCATCCTTCAATCTCTCCCTTCCTCTATCCTGCCATCATCTATCCCTCCTTCCCTTCCTCTCTCTCCATCCCTCCATCATTCCATCCCCCCTCCTCCATATCTCCATTCCTCCTTTCATCCATCTTTCTCATCTATCTCATTGCCTACTACTTTACTTTCGTTAAAAGAGGAGTCTCAGCCTTGTTTCATGAATTCCTGCCTCAGGATGGAATCTCTTTTTTTATTACAAATCCAGGGTTCATTAGTTTATTTATTAATTAGTTTAACTATTTTTTTTATTTGCCTCTATGTCTTGTTCAAACCTGAGTGCCTGCAGTTAGAGGCTTCAGGCCTTTGAAAGCACAGAGAGCTGCGTTCTGTATTTTTGGGGTTGTACTCGTTGACTGTAGTGCAACAGGATACTTTCAGATAAGCAATGAACACAAACTTATGATGTGTTCACGTAATTTTTATTGCTTACTGTCATGTAACGGTAAAATTCTGAAAGATTTGACAACCCGTTACAGAGGCTATTCCTGTGATCTATGACATAAACTTTCTTGTTATCAAGAATGTAACTGTGTAATTGTGCAAATAGTAATTTCTGCAAATATATGTAAAGACTGGAGATGAAAACACACTTGAAAATGGGGAAAAAAGTATTTTTTTTTACGTGTTCATCTGCTTGGCTCAGCAGATTCACGGCTGGAACTGTGAAATAACCGCTTGTTGAGGCTGAGAGAGTGAACACTTTTGTCACAATAAATATTACAAATCCACAAGGTCTGTAGAAGGAGGGACGGCTCATGTCTGGTTGTCTGCTCAACTAATCAAGGTGTCTGCGCTGTAACTTTATACACCTTTCAGGTGATTAAGATCTGAGGCAGGTAGTGTTTGTTAGAAGCTTCAACCCCTCCCCCCCCCGACTAAGCAGCAGCTGGCTTGCATTAATGCACGTCCTGCCCGCCTACTGGTTCTACACCTGACGTTACCGTGGCAACTGCTGTGCGGGGGGGGGGGGGGGGGAACTGTTGTTGTAAATTCTCAAAGCTGACACCGTTCCTCCCGGACCACACAGGAACAGACGCCCCCCCGCCCCCCACGCAAAGCGTGCCACAGAGGGGAACCAACACCTTCGGACAAGTCAGCCCTTCCCCAAAAATAATGTTCTCGAAAGACCTAACAAGCTTCCCAGCTTCCCTTGTGCCTGTTTGCGGGCTGTCACATTTGATTGATCTTTTTTTGACTTGACTTAGTTTATGTTGGCTTTATGAAAACAGAGGACTGTGGGCCGTGGTGGGTGGGGGTTGGGTGGTGGTTGAAGGGGGGGGGGGGGGGGGGGTTGACTGCACTAAATACAGCACTGCTCCTCAGGATTCTAGGCAATTAACTCTTCCCAGCATGCAATGCTGAAGCTGCTGGGCATGCTATGTGATTGGATGGTGAAGACGTTCAATGGGCGCTTTTTAGAGATATTAGTTATTTTTTCTTAGGTCTCGTTACCGCCCTCGTTTATCTTATACATTCCACAATAGTGCTGAGGTAAAATACAAAACATGCATAAAATTTGAATAATATTAACAAATATTTTACAATAAAACCGGTTACCAGACTACTTTTTTGTGTAAAAGTTCTGTATTTCCCCCTTACAAAACATTTTGTGTTTTCAAAAACATTATTCATTGATGATTTATTTAAATTAACAGCATCTATCCGAAGCCATGAATCTGTGACAGAACTGGTGAATCTGATATGTGGATGAAAATGGTAATGAAAAACGTGAATGTTTTTCACAAACATAGTCAGCTCGGTGTTCCGAACTAAAACTGTATCATCCAATCAGCTGTTGCTGGACGGCTACACACATTTTGAGGTGTCATAATGGGTATACTTACAGCTTTCGGCACTGTCTCTGTACATTTGGGACTCCACTATTCAATAAGTGCATCACTCGAATGTTCTTTCAGCCATTAACTTAACAAATTCATCTCCAATGACTGTACCACTGAGGCTCAAGTCCATTTTTCTGGAAGACTCATTCTCTCCTAAAGGACGTACCATCTGTTACATGCGGGCCACTCAGAGAACATATAGAAACCATGTCAACTAAATGGGTTTGTGAGCAAATGCCGTGTGTTCGGATAACAGGGACATCAACTACATGTAGCAATCAGTCAGTATTACTCTTTCTAGCTCAGCTAAGCGATATTACCGTTGCGTCTTTGGACAGCATCAGCAGCCTTATTCAAATGATACCATCTCATTGTTTTATCTCACGTTCTGGAGAGCGGTGGTTGATTCGCATCGGCTCTGAGCAGATCGGTTCATTAATGACATCTTCCCGATATGTTTATTATCGTTCCTTTACGCGCTTATATAAAGATGATCCATTATGGAAAACGGATGGGGAAGGGCAACCTATTACCGCCTTGCCGTTTATCTTCATTTTGGTCCAGCACGCACTCATGAAAACGGCCATATTGTGCCACAGCTGCCTCGTGAAGGCACGGAGCAATACATCACACTCAGGATGTAGCGGGAAGTGTCACGCCACACCAACAGCATTGAGAATGTTCTAGAATGGGACGGCGGGGGGGGGGGGGGGGGATTACATCATTATCGTCACTAAAGCCTATTGATGGCGATGTGTGGGATAACGGCCTTTTTGCGGTTGCGACGGACGAATCTGAAGGCGCTCCGGAAAAGGTAATAAGGTAAAGGCTGTAAACTGCGAATGCGGTAAATCCGTTTGGAAGTTAATTTGATTCGGTTAAAAGGAGCACGGGCATGCATTCTCGGCCTCTCTCACACTGGTAATGACATTGCGCGGGAGGTTGTAAGGAGCGGTAATGGGAGGGTCAGCTAACCGCGCTGTGAAATAGGACAGCGCTGCGCCTTCACTGTTTAAGCGAATACATCGTAATTTGATCAAATAAAAAGGCCATTTTGGAATTTCCCGTCCATTACAGCTCACTGAGACTGAGAAGACAGTCGGCCTGCCAGTTCGTAATGGCTTTTTTGTTCGACAGTTAAGAGAATATTAATTTCACAGTCTTTGAAATCAAACTAACCAATCCCATTAAAATCTAACTCAAACATGATATTGCAACCATCAAATCATCTACACTTGTCCTCATAATCAAACCATTTGGATTTTTTTTTTTTTCATTCCGGGACTGAATTATTATTTTTTTTAACCAAATGAACCATTTATATCCACATTTTCCCTTTTTCTCCCAGTTCATCATGCATCATTAAAACATGCATATTCACCAATGGTTCTAGAGTCCAGCCCTAATGTGGCCTCGTTAGGCCTACTGCTAAAGCATTGGAAAGAGCAAGAGTGACTTTAACACAAGGTAACTGGAAATTGTTTTTCCGCATATCTCTCCTAGATACACACACACACACACACACACACACCCACACACAGTCCCCCTGCATTTATAGTCCCCATACATACATGCGCTGTATCTTCAGAGAGGTCAGAGGTCAGGTCAGGGTCAGCCACAGTGCAGCGCCCCTAGAGCAGTTAAGGGGTTCAGTGCCTTCCTCCCCACAACTTGGGGTTCACCTGTTGGCATGTCTCACTGAGGTAAATCTAACAGCTCTGAGGGGTGGACAGAGGTATGTAGTGGTGGGCAGTTTCGGTCTTTAATCCCAATTTTACTAATTTTATTAATTTCCTGTCGGATTGATTTACTCTCTTTGCCCAGTTCCTCCACCTGTTCAGCTAGTTTTAGAAAATGTCTCAAATCAACAGCTCTCCCCCACACCTCTTTTTGCCCAAAATCACTTGGGATTTATTTATTTATCTGTGAGCGCTGAAAGCGGGTTATTTGTGAAGTAAACTCTCTGCCAGTATTTCAATTTGATCTGTCAGTACATATTTATTTATTTTTTCCGTATTCCTCGTTAATTTCGTAGCTGGAGCCATGCGCTTAAAAAAGGATTGAAAATATAATTAGCGACAGTGGCATTGCACATCTCCAATTTCAATAATACAGTAATACGATAAATGCAGTAATACAAGAAAGAACATTGGTAAGAATATCAGCAATAGCCTGTAGGCAGATCAGTAAGAATAGACTTTAAATGGTTACAGGATCTGTATAATTTAGACATCCAAAACTGAAAATTGGTAGAAGGAACTTTTCTAATTTCCCAAAAAAAAAAAAAAAAATAGCAGGAGTTACATATGCCTGCCTCAGAGATGAGATTTGGCATTCTGTGCTGAATAATGAAGATCAGATATAATATATGCTATTCATGTAAAGATGACCATGATATCATCATTATTATTATTATTATTAGTATTATTATTATTAATTATTTATTTACTTATGTATTTATTTCAAAAGAAATAGACCATTAAATTAAGTATTGACATTTCGAAAATGGATCGTAATCAAGGTTGTTTTAGTCTGGGTGAGCTTGTTTCTGGGTGTGCTACACAAGCTTTTATAATCGTAGGAGTACTCCTAGTACACTCACCAGCACTAGCACACAAGGTAATCAGAAGGTTTACCCATAATGCCCCACAGAGACTGCAGGGTCTACGTGCTTAAGCTGTGTTTGGCATGGCAGGTGATGTCTCCTAGATTTATCCTGCACAGGTTTACTCATCTGAAGAGGATAACCTCACAACTGTTGTTTCTTTATAGGCCTTTGCCTTGGGAAAACCATCACCCAGAGACCCAGAGACCAATCACTTTAAAATGCATGCCTGGGTCAAATGCTTTATTATATCCTAGATCTGTTTTCATGACCTTGACAACCTCAAGTCAAGTAGTGGTTTTTTTGCAAGTAGAATATGCCAGAGATTATGTGGGAGAGTGGTTCCCTTTAGGACAAGTAAGAAAAAGGAAACAACTCCACAGACAGGAAACAACTTCATAAAATACAGTATTTAAATCCAACAGTGCCGCAAACGTTGTGTTTTTCATAATTCCCATATTTCACACCCATGCGTATGAATGTTGAATTTAGTCTACATTGCTTGCAGGTGTGAAAGTCAGCAAAAAATAAAAAATGAAAAGGCAAAGTGCTACTGTGTACAGCTAGCAAATATCTTCATAAAATTTAATTATTTAAATCCGGCGATGCCTTGTTGCTCAGGGAAGTGGAGCTGAAAAATGCATGGAATAGTTTATGTCCAAGCAAGGCATTCTGGCTCTCGTTATGTTTTTAATAACTGCTGAAACTAGAAGACTAGATTCACCACTGTAGCCGTTCTTCTGAAGATTCTGATTTTCTGCCAAATGTCAACAAATTATTTTGAATTAATTTTGGGGTTACAATCTATGGACATTGTCAGGCTGGATGAGATAATTGAAGAAAAAAAAAAAACATATGTTATTCCATCATAACATGTTGTACCGTCAGCAGAACCTGCTTGATCAAAACAAAATAATGCACACTCACAGCAATAACCATGGAGCAGATGGCTACCTGCTTTACAGCAAACGCTTGGTCCATTTGTGTTCATTTAATACGTCTGTTAGATAAAGTCAGAAACGACAAGTGCTTCCAGGCCCTGGACTGCATGTTGCCAGATGGACATTGACAACAGAGAGCACAGCCAGTCCCCAGATTTTTTTTAACATAGTGCATTACCAGCACAGTACGCTGCTGTCTAATGTCCCACCATGGCAGATACCTTATAGAAAGTTATTGAGGCTAACATGCTGGCAGGTACCTTATAGAAAGCTATTGAGGCTAACATGCTGACAGATACCTTATAGAAAGCTATTGAGGCTAACATGCTGGCAGGTACCTTATAGAAAGCTATTGAGGCTAACATGCTGGCAGGTACCTTATAGAAAGCTATTGAGGCTAACATGCTGGCAGGTACCTTATAGAAAGCTATTGAGGCTAACATGCTGGCAGGTACCTTATAGAAAGGTGTAGCGGCACTCTGTTTAAACCCTACTCTGTTTAATCGATCCGGCATCATATGCAATGTTTTTCCAATATAATTCCCATTTTTCACACCAATGCGTATGAATATTGAAGTTTGTACTGTAACATGGCTACTCCCAGAAGGCATTGCTTCACATGTGCATATTCATTATTATTCATTGTTATCTTTGTGTAATGCCTCACCTGTAGTCTGCTCGCCACAATATTTACTCCACTGTCTCTCTGCAATGAATGATAATAAAGACTATGTTTTTCCCCCAGGAACACTGATGATCTAATGATGTGGAACAGTGGTCCCCCAACCCTGGTCCTGGAGATCTACCGTCCTGCAGGTTTTCGCTCCAAAGCGCATCTCAGTTAACAGCTAGAGATCTCGTTGAGCTGCTAATTACTGGAATCAGTTGTGCGGTTGAAATGAAAACCTAGATCTCCAGGAACAGGGTTGGGGACCACTGCTGTAGAAACTGGCTGCTGGATGGCTCATTACGTTAAGGAACTGTTCTAGTCCATGGTCTAATGGCGCTGCCAATATGGAGTTACATATTATAGGCTGTATCATCGCCCAGGGTTAGGTAGGGTTCAGTCAGCCAGGAGCCGCATCTCATCGCACTTTATTGACCCCTGCTGGACAATCGGGCATCTGCGGTTTGCTTGATAAAGCTGCACATGAAGTATTATTCTCAGAGTCCTGAGCAAGCTTTAGTTTGTGGGCTGTGCCATGAAAATAAATCATTGTGCACTGTGATTGTCTACACTGTCCCGCATCGACTGAGGAGACTGTATTGTGAGATTGCAGCATAAGCGTGTAGTTCGGCCAGTGCTTGAAGTGGGCTGGAATGGACCGGTACCGGCACTTTTTCTAGCATTTTCCGCTATTATCCATGAGCTCCCCTAGTCCATGATCGCAACCCCCCCATCCCCCCCGCCCTAATCTGTGTGTGTTTGCAGTTTCCAGTCCCATCATGTGGTTGTCCACTATTTATTCCGTTCACATCTGGTCATCCTAGTTCCTGCACTTATTCAGGAAAAAAAGAGTCTTGGTAACCGAGAAGGTCACGACCTAGGTATGAGCAATGTCAGGAGTAATGTCTCCTCAAACCAGTGGTCAGCAAATTGTGCTCTGTGGACATGGGCATCATCACCTTTAACCCTCTAAGGCAGGGATGTCAAACTCATTCCATCGAGGGCCGAGTGTATGCAGGTTTTTGTTCCAACTGTCCACTACACCAGCTGATTTCACTAATTAGCTCAGCTCTTCAACCAAGGAGGTGAACTAATTAGTGGAATCAGCTGGTGCAGAGCATGGTTAGAACAAAAACTTGCATACACTCGGCCCTCGATGGAAGGAGTTTGACACCGCTGCTCTAAGGTGTGAGATTGCATATATGTGATTAGAATGTTCTAAAATGTACATTCTAATGCTGATGTAACAATCATTACTGGTAATTTAAAGCAATGGAGTTCTAGAACACAGAAAAAAACATTTTAAAAAAAAAACTCTTCAAAGCGTTAAAGACACTCTGCAGAAAAAAAAAGAAGCTTTAACATAAGGTGATGATGATCACTCAACACCATTAATTAGCGACTGACATCAACCTTGCCTTGTGAGGGTACGAGTGCAGCCAAACAATCTCTACCGTATTATGAATCCACCAGAATCCATCACTGCCTGCACATTGCTGTGATTCCATTTTATTATTATAACTTTTTTTTTTTGGTCCCTACCTCCTGTTTAAACTCTCTTGAGCATGCCCCTCTCCCCCCTCAGTCCGCCATTTTATCAAAGGTGGATAGAGCTGACACAATAGCCCCCTCGCCTTCACTGCATGATCTTTAACATGGCGGCTCGCCAGCCCCCTCGCCTTCACTGCATGATCTTTAACATGGTGGCTCGCCAGCCCCCTCGCCTTCACTGCATGATCTTTAACATGGCGGCTCGCCAGGTTGTGCGATGACTCACCTTGGTGATGTCACTGCACTGGAGTTAAGAGGGTTCCAAAGAGCACGAGCTGTCTATGGCTACTATCAGCTTCTCTCTGCCATGCATTTGAACCCTCCCACCCCCAACCCATCATCAAAACCTCTGACTGCAATGTAAAAGACTCCCTCATAAATTAGTAATACAAAAATTGTGGTTTATTAATTTTGTGAATTATTAACCGTGTACCAATTTGTATGTCTGTCCTCCTCTTCTATGTTTGCACTATAAAACGTTGGTAGCCCAGCAAGGATGAACAGCATACAATTTTAAGCAATCGATATATGGGGATTTAGAGGACTAATTTTTGCTAACAGTCTCAAGAAGCCTTGTGCCTCAGGGCAATTGCAGTCCCCACAGGCCAATCTTTGATGATTAAAATATGGGGCAATGAGCTAGCTCCTCATAAATCAACATGCTAAAGAATAAACTACCACACAGTGGGGCTTGGCATTTCATATCTTTGCCATTTTTTTTTATTTTTAAAAATAAATAAATAAATGAAAAGATTCTGAATGATTGTAAGTAGGAAATTGCTTTAAAAAATATCAAATAAGATATGAGGAACAAGGTGCAACAACCAGTGCTCAAATTGCATCTTGGTCTGTTTACAATTACCTCCTAGGTAGGCAGAATTATAGTTGCAATGTTTTCTTGTGACCTTTCCACATTATAAACACTACATGGCATGTCGAAACCAATACTATGTTTCCACCGATATCGATTTTTTTTTCATTCACATTTTCTACCAATTTGGAATTCCTAATTCCTGCGTGTACTCTCCCTCGTTGTTGAAACTTCCTGTGTGGACGGGAGAAGGATGAAAGGCGGAGGACGTTTAAAACGAAGGGGGGGGGGGGGGGGGGGCGACGAGACATGGACGCTGCTGCTGGGCTAAGAAGGTTCCTCCCTGCACAGGTGGCACTACAGCCAGTGTTACGGGCTGTCCCCAAAAATGGGGGAACTATGGCTGTTTCCAAATCAATGCCCTTCCATATTATTCAGTATGCTTGTTGAGTACACTGGATGAGGAAGTTATTAAGTAGGTGAAATGTTTTCTAAATGTAGTGTACTTAAAATCCCTGGATGATATACTTATTTCCGGGGCTGTGCCTGAATCAGAGCCCTATCTACTGCATCCTGTCTCCTTCCTGCTACTAGCAGCTGTGTACTGTTTACTACACGACATGCAGTATGCAAAAAAATATCCGCCATACTACTTTCCAACCGTACTGTGGAAGTGTGGTAAGACGTCCCACCCTTGTGTGGCCATGTCACGTGTTGTTTCTGTTATTGAAGGAAAACGTCAGCGAAGCTGCGCCTAATGTTTATGCGATCAAAATGTTTGCGTAGTTCTTGAAAAGTGTGCTCCCGAATATACTCAGCGAAACCCCAGAAGTATATCATACGGGGTATTTAGTATACTATATTTAGAGAATATTTTGCTTACTTATATCTACTTTCTCATCCTGTCGACTCAACAAGTATACTCAATAGTATGGAAGGGTGCTGATTTTGACTCTTTTTTTGCATACTGCATGTCGTGTACTAAACAGTATACAGTATGCTAGTACACAGGACACAGTAGATAGGGCTCTGATTTGGACAAAGCCTACGTATAAAAAGGGCTGTAAAGTCTTACACGGATTACCCGATATGGATGCAAATACCCTCAAATTAAAGCTGACAGTTTGACAGTCACTCTGGCACTGATGTGCTTGCTGATTTGTAGAGAGATATACAGCGCTATCTGATCGTTACGCGGTTTGTTGCGATGGAGCCCAGAAGTGGAGATCGGGATCAAAGGCTTCTTAAGTCAGTAGCAGCCGTGCGGCGATACAACTCATTAAAACACGATATCTTTCCTCTGCGGTTATCGGCGTGTGCCGACGGGCGGGGTGAGAAATCTGCGTCGGCACGCTCTTCCTCTCGAGGATGAGGAGCGCGGAGCATCGTAGGTTCAGCGTGTCGTCTTAGGCCCGGGAATCAAGGGGAGTCTCCACACTGTACACGTCGAAGAAAAATAATTTAAACGCAGAAAGCAAAGCGGGCTTTTGATTTCAGTCATCGGTCGGAGGTTGGCGAGTCTTTCGGAAGGCCATGAGAACGGAGTCGCCCCGGGTTAAGCCGCCTCTCGTTCCTCGTCCGAGGCGTAAATCCCCGGCTTTTTGATGCTTTGTTTACCAATTAGGTTAATTAAAAGGAAGGTCCTGCCCGCACTTCAAAGGGAGGCTGAGGAGAGGGGGAGAGGGGGGAGAGGGGGGAGAGGGGGGAGAGGGAGGAGAGGGGGAGAGGGAGGCGAGGGGGGAGAGGGAAGACTCTTCTGCGAAAACACAGACAAACTGTTCATTCTGTCTTTATCGCGCTGCAGGCCTTTGCGTCACGTTTTTTTCTTCTTTTCTTTCAGTGTTAGTTTCTTTTTGGTGTAATGAGCACTCCATGCACCTCTCGCTCAGTCTGAGTCATGCACCTCTCGCTCAGTCTGAGTCATGCACCTCTCGCTCAGTCTGAGCCATGCACCTCTCGCTCAGTCTGAGTGCGGACCGAGAGCGAACGTGTTTACCCTTCAAATGAAGCTGTGCGTTCAGACAAGCCCGGAGATGGAAAATCCAGGTTCACAAAGTAAACCCCCCCCCCCCTCTGGACTTCCCAACCCCTGGACAAGCCTAATCGATCAGTAGCGACTTACGGGGCGGCGATCTTGCCCCCGCACTCAATCGCCCTCCCACCCCCCCCCCCCCCCCCACCCCCCCCCGCCTTTCAATCGCTCGTTTGAACCGGGGTCCCGGGGAGATTAAAGGGGGCGATCCTGACTTTCGCGAGGTCCCCCTCCCCCCCCCAGTGTCAGAGCGAGAGCGCCCGCTCCCTTTGAAGTTTACACCGTTAACGGACTTGACCACCGCCTCGCTTTATTTGCGCGCATTAGGGAAATGCATGTACAGGGATTTGACTGATGTTTGAGGAATGACCACGGGGGCGGGGGTGGGGGGGGGGGGGGGGGTATTCCGTATGCATAAATATTATATACTGTACTGTGAGCGATAATCATAACGCTAGAAAATAATATTCATAAGAGTTGTCGGATGTACGTCAATCACTTTCTGGCCCCTGCTCACTTGGATTTCCTCAGACCCCGCTGTCTACTCAACGATTTTGTGTAAAAAAAAATACTGTTAAAAATAGCGTGCAGGAAGTGGAACTCCCTTCAGCTCCCGGTGTAGCCGGCATGGAAGTAAAACAAGTTCCCCTCCGGCCCTTTTATTGAAATCCATACGGTGTTCTTTTTTTTATTTTTGTATTTTCAGCTCAATTATTAATACAGACGGAGGGAAGAGCTCTCCCAATGCGATGCACCTAAAAGCACACAACATGTAAAAGTTCTAGGAAATTATTTGAATCTGCCTTTCTCTTGGTGATTGAATTTCCCACGCACAACCGTGCTGCCGAAAGATAAGTCCCCAGCAGGGCCGGTGAAAGTGATCTTATGCAGATATTTTACGACTTAATTTATGTACACAGCGGCATGGTGGAGCAGTGGTTAGCACCGTTGCCTCACAGCGAGAACGTTCTGAGTTTGAATCCCGGCCGAGGGACCTTTCTGCGCGGATTTTGCATGTTCTCCCCGTGTCCGGTCCAAAGACATGCAGATTAGGCACGGAGACTCTAAATTGCCATAGGTGTGAGTGAATGGTGTGTGTGCCCTACAATGGATTGGATTGGTGACCTGTCCAAGGTGTATTGCATCTTGCCCAATGCATGCTGGGATAGGCACGTTTATTATTTTCTTTTAAGAACTGTGCACGCGCAGAGTGTAATTTGTCAACGCGTACTTCGTATAAGTGAAGGAACCTTATTGAATCATTTATGTTCATAATGAATGGGCTTTTCACTGCATGTTCATTATCTGTGTTGCCGTGCAAACGGCTAGCGTCGGGGGAATTGCGCTGATTGGCCGATTGCAGATTGAGCGATTGCAGTCATAAATCGCCCAAACGTGCACGACGATGAGCAACAGTGGCGCAAGTTTTTCGGTTAATTAGTGAGGCCCGCGTGTGAGAAGAACACACACTGGCAGCATTCACTGTTATGGTCTTGCAGTCAGTAAATGTGTTTCTGGATGAACATAATGTTTAGGAATCAGTAGAATACTACTTTGAATGATTAGCTCGGTGCGTATGAATGTCTGCATTCGCTTTTGTGCAAATACATAGACACACGCGTGGTCATTGTGCCCTAAGTCTGTTTTTACTTAGCATTTTAATAATCATTATCACACAATCTATTTTTTTTTTCTCCATGTTGATAATGTGGAGAACTATTCTGTCGAGATTGAACAGATGAACGACATCAGCATCTCTTTTACTCTCTTGAAATATATCTCTAAAAAAAAAAGGTGAAATCTTTCAGAAACCAAATCAGATGAATGTGAAATGAGGATGCGAGTAAATTATTTATCTTCCCAGTAGAAAGGGGATAAGTCCGTTTAAAAAATGTATGAAACACTTGATTTGTGTGCTATATTCCCAAGATCAACGTATTGAGGCATTGTAGCAGATGATTTAAACTTGTCTGGCTTCAATATTCTCCAAGGTTTCTAATGAATTGCAAATATTTGTAGTGTTAATCTAAATTAAGGTCAGTGCTTACATAAACTCTCGTGAGTACATAGCAGGCTATAATTATTTGCCAATTTTGTGAAGCAGGACACTTTGTTTTCCAGTGTGGTGTTAGTCCCTAGATTAGCCACTTGTTTCATAGTTAATGGATTGCACTGTGTGTGTGTGTGTGTGTGTGTGTGTGTGTGTGTGTGTGTGTGTGTGTGTGTGTGTGTGTGTGCTCTGCTAGATAATGTTTAAAAACATAATTCCCATCCCCTGAATTGCGCTGCTTTATATTTTTTATGTATTCTGTACTACACTACTTCCACAGGACTGTATATGTATTTTAAACCAATATCTCATGTAGGCGCTAATGTAAAATACTTGTTTATTATGTTTTGGCATGTGTGCATTAATATTTCATGGCCAAGTTGACAAGAAAATTTCCCTACTGGGATTAATAAAATGTAATGTAACATAACCTAACCTAAATCTGCCTCCCTCCACGCACATACTTGAAATTCACAATAGCTTGTGTACTGTAGATGTAAGTAGGTGATACAAACTAGTTAAATAAGGGTAGATAAACATAATAAATCAACTAACCTTTTATTGGTGACCTCATTATTCATTTTCAAGTTTATTGGTTGTTTTTGTATCATGTTGCAGTCATTTTTAGAAAATTTTTTAACAAACAGCATAGCATGATATCACATGCTTTAGGAATTTTAATTGTTTTAATTTTTTAAGCTTTTGACTTGATTGCATACAATGTGCTCAAGGAAGAAAAAAAAACAACAAAGGTCAATGAGGGCATTCCCCGTTAGATGGGGCATATATAGTTTAAGTCAAAAACTTTTTTAAACCCATGTGAAGTCTGGAAATGCTGAGCATAATTTTGGTATAATTAATATTTCATAGGTTTAACATTTCATGCTTTTCCTCAAGCTAAGCGTGGACCCATTCAAATAGGCTGTATTCTTGGCTCCTAACATCTAGTGAACCTCCCCTCATCCACTCCCTTTTCCTCACCCGAGGAAGCATACATGGAAGTTGCTATAAAGAAACAAATGAATAAACAAATACAGACAAGAAGGGTATTTAAAATCAAAATGAACGTAATTTACTGAAATCAGTGAGGTTTTACACTTGAGCAGCCGAGGTTGTCAATCTGATGGCAAACACTTTAAAAATGCAAATTAATCTGCCAGCATGAAAGATGTGTTGCACATTTATGGATTTTCCTAAGCATGCTTAACACCCTCAGTTACAAAATGATGGTCGCATATAAACAGTTGCCATCACTTCCAAAGGTGGCTTAAAAAAGCAAGAAAAAAAAAAAGCCTGTTTTGCAAAATAGTATCCTACCATTTTGGACTAATACATTGGTTCCTGACACCAATCAGTTTTTCTTTAATTTACAATTGAGCTTACCTGTATTCACTCATTCATGTGTTTTGAATTGTATATGACCTGCCCGTCAGGGGTGAGCTGATTTGTATGTACACACATTTTAACAGAATATATACACAGTTTTATCATTTCTTTACGTGGACCTTCCAGCATGGGCCTCACATTTTGTTTAGTCTTTTAATGAGACTTTAAACCTTATTATTTTCTCTCAAGTAGAAAATATTTGCTTGACTTACGTTACCGTTTTTTTACTCCATTGGCAAATCTTGAAATGAGTCAAACTGTCTCACATAAGTGCCAATATTTTTGTCTTATTTAGCAAAATAAGTAATAGAAATAAGATTTTAAGTCTAAATATAAGACTAAAATACTTGTTGGGATTGACCTATTTTTTTGGTTTTTGCAGTGTAAGGTAATTAAGGTAATTAAGGCATTGCATAAAAATACATTCAGTTCACATTGATTTTGCTTTCAGCGACTTTTCCATATTCTATTATAAAATGTTGTAAGTACTATATTTACAGGGTAACACCCACAAGCTGAAATTAATTCACATTTCCCTTGCTTAAGCAACCTTTTGGTACTATTTTGGCAAAGCTACGATACTTAAAAAATGCTTGAGAGTGCAATACTGTAATAATAGTACTGGAATAATATTTGCAAGCAACTACTACATGTAAGCACGATAAAATAATTATAAAATATACGATATGATTCACATCATTTTCATACTCATCAAACCATTCAGTGACCCCTTGTGCCCTTGTGCCTTGCGACCACTCCCATCAGGATAGAAATGTTTCATCATAGGATAAAGGTGATCAGTTTGTATTGATTTGCAGTGACCCTTCCCTCTAAGGGGACAAGTGGACCCCACAGCATAACAGAGCCACCGGACCCCCTCACTGTAGGGTTCTTTCCTTTAAATTGTCACCCGTCTATATACAGTATGGTATCTCTATGCAGATTCTTCACTTATTACTGAGTCTTTATGGGTATCCTCATATATCCATAAGGGCTCATTGATACCCATACGGACTTGGATAATCTGCATAGAGATGCCTAATCGAATGCATGATTTGACACGTGATCTGAACAGGTTGTGTGATTTGAGCAAGAGGGATAGTAAGCGAAAAGATAATGTTAATGATAACTTCCACGAGGTATCAACTTACCACCATGACTACTTGCCTTGGTAAGTACTCTCTGGGCTTGAAATGCTAAATTACAACAGCGAGCATTGCCATTGTGTCTCAGTACATCAAGTGCTGGTCAGTTAGACACATATTTCCATCACTGGTAGGCAAAAGTTCCACCAGCCAAATTTTGATTAATCTTCTAAAGGTGTTGGATGTCTTTGAAGGGATTACCTTCACCTGCTTTGGGAA
>CM056379.1:110486719-110579133 GCA_029718625.1 Synaphobranchus kaupii | reverse complement strand
ACTACAGTAACTAAATCTGATTTGCACAAATTCTAATTTATCTCTCAAATACAACTCATGTCAAGGCCAAAATATATTGTGGGGTTACTGGTGATAAATACGTCCATGACCAGTTACAGGCTAAGATAGCATAATGGTATTAAGGGCCATTATGCTATGCTATGCTTAAAACAGCTAACCAATTTCAGAATTATTACCTGTTATTCAAAGAATTCAGTACAGTACAATTGGAAAAAATATAGATTTGAGTTCATTTTACTAGGTTTTACTTTTACTGATCATTAAACTTATGAGGTGCTGCCTGAATGTTGCCCTGAATCGTAGCCAAAATGAATTTGTGTTGAATTTCTTGTAACTATGCTGCCTTGAATATTTTCATTTAGGGTCATTCAGTGGTGTTCAGCATCTGGGGAACGTGTTGAGACTAGCTAGGGGCTTAATCCAGTGTTTGTTTAAATAATTGCCAACTGTGGGACTTGCATGGCGTAACCCTATTAGCAGGAAAATGACAATTAGCAACTGGGCTTGTATCAGTTTCCTCTTGATGGGCGAAAGTTAGGTTGGATCCTGGTTCATGTTATTTTACTTTTTTCTCTCGTTTTTTGAGATTAATTGCTACTTTGGCACTCAGAACTCTGGCTAGAGTAGCTTTGCATTCCTCCGACAAGCTATAAATGACTCCCAACCTTGAGAAGTAGAAACACATAAATAAATGCACATTTCCAAAGCAATAAACTGTCAAACTTTAACAGACTTGAATTCTCTCATATAAAATATCTGTGTTGGGTAACCGAGCTTGCCAAGTCAGGCATATTCAGTAACATTTGACACTTAACAAAGCATGAAACCAGCTTCCACGCGCTACCCCTCTGTTTGACATTTTTGCCCATTGCTTCCAATCGTTTAATGTTTTTTTTTCTTTTTCTGTTGAATGGTTTAAATGCTACTCAGGTGGGGCTCTGACTGTACAGTGCTTTCTATCTCTTTTTGGATCAGAAAAAAATGCGTATTAATGTAGCCTGAAAGCCTGCTCAGTGTTTTCTTATCCTCTACCTATACTCTCTGTACCTGAGAATCACAACAAGTGGTTTTTGTCCCAATCAGCTTGGGGGGGATCATGACATGTGACACTGTGGCAGCACGCAAAGGGTAATCAATGTTCAAGGATGCCCCACTTGGGGTAGACATATCTAAACTGGTTTCTTTTCAGCTCTACCCTCTCTAAAGATAATAAATGCTTTGATGGCAGGTCTCTCTGGTCATTGTTGCATTGGCATTCGTGAGAAGGATTAGCTATAAATATCTGTGTGCAGTGGCATAATGTCCCCAACTAATGAGCCTACTTTAATTTCTGTATTTAAAAAAATAAAAAATTCTAATGATCTAAAAAGACTCCCACTCATTTCTGCTACTGTTTCCCTAAGCACATTGGCACTGGTATTTTTATTTATTTATTTGTATGGAGTGAATACTATATTAATATGTAGACTGATACAGGTAGTTGTCCACAATAAATAATGGTCATTGGATCAAAACAGGTCCAGTGCATATCGTATCTTGTCTTTTAGTGCATGTTTGTAGTTTGACATAAATGGAACATGTATAAAAATAAACCATACCATAGAAATGTAGACATAACTATCAATGTATGTCTCCCCATTAGCTCACTACATGTACTAGTGTCACCTTCACAGAGTATATATGGAAAAATAGTATGGAGGATTCTGGGATATCTACACACTTTGCCTCTCTGTGGCATCGCTGCTTTCACCGTTGTCTGTTTTTGTTTTTCCCCAGTCAAAGACTGTTTTACATTTTATGTCAGTAATGAATGCACGCACATACACACACACACACACACACACGCACACACAAACATGCATGCATGCACACACACAAATGATACTGCAGTCTGGGATGCTACCAAATAATATTAGATATTTGCTAAGCCTATTTGTGGATTGTTCTCATTATATTATCTCACAAGCAAGCAGGACTGTTACAAGAATGCTTCCTCAGTAGTATTGAAGCTGGATTGGTGTGCATAAAGATGAATTGTCGACATCTGTAATAGAGTGGCGTGACTATGCGATGCACGGTATTTGTTGCAAAAAACAAACAACAACAAAAAGTTGTTTTACAGGTCTGGGGCTGGGATTCAATAGCCCAGAGCCGTCCGTTTCATTTCACTCTGTCATTTTGGGTTTTGTGATGACACTCCACGGGGAAAAACCGTCATTTGTGGTGAGAGATTGATCTTTAGATCAACGAAACCAAGTTGAGTGGGGACTTTCCATTATTCCTGACCACAAAAATTTCACGCTGTTCTCCTTAAAACGTTTCTCGGAGTGAGATTCAGACAACAAGCGGTATTGATTCTGATAGAGCGGCCCCCCTCCATGTTAGATAGGATGGCCATACATGGTGACTTTCTAGCCGGGGGCCTGATTGGAATTTCAGGCTCATTTCACTGCCCTGTGGAGATCAGCAGTCCGTAGTGCACTCAGAGAAGTGCACTCAGAGAAGTGCACTCGTTATGACATGGAAAAACAAATAGAAAACAGAGGTGACCCACCTGATCCTGATTGCTTGCTGGTCCCCTCCCCAGTGACATCATGCAGAAAAAGAATGCACAGTGACATCAGAGAAAAAATAAGAACGCGGAATGACAGCACAGGGAAAAATAAGAATGCACAATGGCAACCCGACAGAAAAAGAAGTATGCACAATGACATCATCCAGACAAAAAATAATAATGCACATGATAATACAACTACCCCCATGTTACAGGTTGTTTTGTATGTAGTTCCCAGGGCAAGGAAACTATTTACATGGGATCTGGGCCGGAATACAGTTAGCACCATTAAAAAAATAATAATGATAAAATGAAAAAAATAATAATTAAACTTTAAAAAAACTTTCTTTGCAATGTAAACCTGCTGCAATCATTCACTCATGCATATGAAACTTAATAACAGGTCAAGATTATTTGTATGGAATTTATAGTTGGAGTCTCTTGCCATTGTCTTTCAACATGAGGACCATAGGAGTCTCACTGTCAGTAAAGCAGGTTTCAGCTTAGTAGTTCTGGGGGCCATTCTGCAGGGGCAGCAGAATGGATTGCAACAGTGGTTATTGGGCAATAGCATTGTTTCTTTATCAGACCTTGCTGACTTCCAGCCAGCGCCAGAAAGCTGTTCTACTTTGGGGGCTCGGATAAGGGGCACACTGCTGTAAATCATCCTACAGATGTAAATACCCTTAAATTAAAGCTGACAGTTCATTTATTTGCACTTTCTGCACTTTGACCTCATATTCCTCATTTCATTCCCAAATCCAGTACAGCAGTACAGAGTACAGAGCCAAAACAACAAAAATTGTGTCCCTGTCAAAATACTTACAGACTGCACTGTAAATGACAAATGAAGGGTACCCATACCAATAATGTGTCAAGCTATGGCAAATTGGTATACTCATTTTGTTTGACATCTATGTGGATCCGTGTAACTTTGAAAAAGTTTTATTTTACACTGAAAAGCCATTCACCGTCAGGCTTGTTGCCTGTTTGCTTCACACTGAAAAGCCATTCACCGTCAGGCTTGTTGCCTCTTGCTTCACACGGGAAAAGTCATTCATCTTTAGGCTTGTTGCCTCTTTGCTTCACACTGAAAAGCCATTCACCGTCAGGCTTTTTGCTTGTTTGCTTCACACTGAAAAGCCATTCACCGTCAGGCTTGTTGCCTAATTTGCTTCACACTGAAAAGCCATTCACCATCAGGCTTTTTGTTACACTCTCTGTTCCCTCTCAGTCCCCATCCCTGTTTGTGCTCCGTGTTTTCCCCTTTTTCCTCACGTTTCTTGTCTTGTTTTTTACGTTTCCCCCGTTTGCATTCCTCACGCCTTTGTCCTCCGCTCAATCACTCTCGCATACATTCTCACGCTGCAATCACTCATTAGCTCATTGACTTCACTATATATTCTCCCGTTGTTCTTTGTCTGGTGCCAGTTTGTTAAGTCTTGTTCGTTGTAACTCTGGTCTTGTCTAGTTTTGGAATCTAAGTCATAGTCTTGCTTTGTCTTGCTAAACTAACGCTTCACAGTCTCGTTTTGTCTTGCTGAAATTAACGCTTTGTCTGTTATTCTGCTCACCCGCCAGCCTGCAGCCTTCTCCCTGTTCTACGCCATGCATCCCGCTCTCCCTCTGCTACGCTACGCCAACCCAGGATTCAGCCACTGTCCAGCCCGTTTGCCTGCTCCCTGCTCCCGCTCTGCCCCTGTTCTCGCCAACCCAGGATTCAGCCCCTCTCCCTTTTCTCCCTATACTTCCGGAGTTTTGGGCAAAGTAATAAACGCTCCCGGCAAGCATTATTGTATTCTGTCTCTGAGTTGTGCATTTGAGTCCAGTCCCTAACCGGATCCTTAACACTTGTTGCCTGTTTGCTTCACACTGAAAAGCCATTCACCATTAGGCTTTTTGCCTGTTTGCTTCACACTGAAAAAGCCATTCACCGACAGGCTTGTTGCCTGTTTGCTTCACACTGAAAAGCCATTCACCGACAGGCTTGTTGCCTGTTTGCTCTCACACTGAAAAGCCATTCACCGTCAGGCTTGTTGCACTCTTTGCTTCACACTGAAAAGTCATTCACCATTAGGCTTGTTGCCTGTTTCACAAAATTTCATTGGTTCAATGTTTTTTACACCATCGCTTCTCCTCAGGCACAATGGTATCCTGCCGTTTCCCCCAAGAAAAATGGCCGCAATGATGAAAATCGATAAAGGGAAACTGGCTTTGCTTTAAAGGCCCCCTAAAAACTGAACTTTCTGTAACTAAAGCCAGCTTAATGTCATCCTGAGCAGAATTCATGGCTCTGGTGATGGCCCTGAGTCTCAAGCAGAGAGACGGGAGTAAAGGAAATGAACGATGGGGAAAGTCCTCCTCTAAGGAGGAGAATTCATCAGGCTTCAGCGAATGAAAAATGAGAGCTGTTTTTTGCTCTGTTTCTTGGATTTACATAAATAAATATACTGTACATGCATGGTACACATGTGCCATGTATTGCCATGTATTTAGTTAATTCTTCATAAGGTTTTCTTGGTTCTCTAAATGAATATTGTATTTTATTATTATTTTGTTTTTAGGCTAACTTTAATTCCAGTTAGCACTTTTGAGCCACAGTATAGTCTCAGTACATCAGCCACTGTTTCTCTGCCCGAGGCCATGTTATATCTCGCTACAGTGTCTTTGAAACTTTGAAATGAACCACGGCTGCCCTCCAGGCTGCACTCAAACAGGTAATCCTGTCTCGGTTAGAGGTTGTCCTGGGGGAAACACCAAAAGCCCAATTACCAACATAAACAACTGTTATAGAGGCTCTGTCTTTAAAAATGCATGTGACCTCGGTGGAGAAAATCTGTCAATGTTTTATTTCCTTTTTATAGAGTATTATTACTATTATTATTATTATCTGTTATGTTCGGTGATTGAGGAGAGCTTCCAGGAGATTTCACACGGTTTTCAGGAGTGCGGGAGACTCCTGCAAGACTTGAGTCATCTGGGCCAAACATCACAATATGGTGTGACTGCTCCAGGCCAATTAGCTCCCCATTTAAGATGTTGTAGATGACAGCTGCATTGTCCGCCAATCCGGGAAGGTGAGCTTTCTGTGTCTGGCTGCTAATGACACATCGTGCTACTCAATGAACGCTTAAAATATCGACCAAGGCGCTTGGCCGGATCCCACAGAACACGAGAATATAGTTCTTCGTATGACAAAGGACAACCTTTATCTGTAATTAGGGTTTTGTGAACATAAGACACCCGTAAAGGTTATCTCATGTAGCCTAATAGTAAGGACGTATTGAACACCCCCCCCCCCCCCCCCCCCCCCCCCCCACTTATCTGGAACTCTTGTGCCTTAGCAGTCAAACCAATAGCTTAATAAACAACCAGTCGATCAGTCTAATAAATTATTGTGACAGTGCATCCAATAATTGAACTGAGAACCCTTCCCAAAAGGCAAATCATATTATCATAATATTTTGTTTTGTTTTTTCTGCTGTTTTGCTTTCTGATGTCTGAAGAGGGGTGGTGCTCGGGGTGGGGGGGTCGTTCAATTTGGGAATATAATGAATCTGTTATGGATGGGAAATGTGGGCCTGGTCATTAATCTTCAACTGTCACCAGATTTCTGTAGTTATTTTTCTGGACTAAATTAGGACTAAAGACTGGGATTTGGGTAAATTTGAACACTTGGGCATAATGTGGAACCTATCTATCTATCTATCTGTCTGTCTGTCTGTCTATCTCTGCTGTCCATATTCAGAAAGTATCAATAGATCTATATTAGTCACAGATCAATAGATCTATATTACAATCAGAAACTTTCCCCTCTTACTGCCATTGCACGGCATGTGATGTGTGAAATTGAAGTTTTTCTTAAGTTGTAATACATCAATTAAAGTGTTTCTGAAATACTATTTGTCACGATGCATTACCCTGATAATCTTACAATGAAAAGAGAAGATATATATATATATATATATATATATATATATATATATATATATATATATATATATATATATATAAGTACAGTGATACATTCTTCCAAAGTAACATTTTTATGCAAAGAGATGTTTAATGAAAAAACTATGACAAGTTGTGTGGTTCTCATAATAAAGAAACACACACATGCTCGCATGCGAGTATACATGCGCACACGCACGCACACACGGGCACGCATGCACGCACACCGCACACACCCACACACACACACACACAGGGTGGAAAGGTGGCTCAAGGTGGAAAGCTGAACTGTGTATATCGTAAGACCTGGTTGATTGGAGTGGTTGGTTCTGCATATACCACAGCTACCACACTAAATTACAAATGTACAAAAAATAATACGTACAGTAATATAATAATATACACTGCCTGGCCAAAAAAGTCGCCGGTGCACCCGTCATGCATAGTGCTCACTGTACAAGCCTCTGGAGGCAGTGTTATGATCTGGGGTTGCTTCAATTGGTCAGGTCTAGGCCCAGCAATATTATGCAGCAATAAAATGAAGTCAGCTGAGTACCTGAATGTACTGAATGACCAGGTTATCCCATCAATGGGCATATTCCAGGACGACAATGCCACGATTCATCAGGCTCAAATTGTGAAAGAGTGGTTCAGGGAGCATGAGGAATCATTTTTACACATGAATTGGCCAACAGAGTCCTGACCTTAACCCCATTGAAAGTCTTTGGGATGTGCTGGAGAAGACTGTACAGAGTGGTTCGACTCTCCCGTCGTCAATGCAAGATCGCGGCCAAAAATTAATGCAACTCTGGACGGAAATAAATGTTGTGACGTTGCATAAGGTTGTCGAAACAATGCCACGACGAATGCATGCCATAATCAAAGCTAAAGGCGGTCCAATGAAATATTAGAGTGTATGACTTTTTTTTTGGCCAGGCTGTGTAATTACAGAGTTGGTGAGTAAGGAAGATATGATAATTGATAAAGAAACCAGTAAGAAAAAAAAAATTATACAGTGTTTCTGTGATATAATGCAATCTCAACATATACTATAACCCATATCCCATGGATATAGAGTGATTTTTTATTTTTTATGAATTGATAATTTGACAGAAATTATCCATTCAATTTTGCTGAATGCAGCAGTTTCATGAAAATCCTTATCAATATTGATTTCTCAGAATTACAACAGAACACACTAGAAAATGAAATAACTACATGTGAAAACGTACATCTATGTACAGTGCCTGTTTACTGCATATAGATTTTGTTTAATAATGAAATGCTGTGTTCATCAAACGACGTGGATATGGACAATTTTATCTATCTGTCATCAACGGTGCCTTTTAAGCTCTCGTTCGGCTGCTTTGAAAAATGGATGACGTTATTTCTTGCAATGAATTTCATCATAGCTATGATAATATCCATTAGTTTTGTCATTACACCATGGATTCATATCCAGATCACATCTTGAGGCTGCAAAAGTCAGAGATCCCCAGGAGGGGTAGTTAACTGTAAGAGCTGTGCAACTATATACATACACAAACAGGGCACACAGAAATCTACAAATTAGCGTAATCACGAGTCAAATGATCTCCACTTAAAGCAGTGAAATAAGTTTTGATGTTTGTATAAGTGTCCCTGCCTAGTGCAGTTGAAAGAAGGCCAGGTGGGACTGTAAAAATCATTACAACGAGTGGAGTGCCGGCAGTTTCGCTCAGGAGGAAGACGCCAATAAAACCATGCTTTACGTGTCAGTGGAATTTTCCACTTATATATTTCTCAAGCCAAGTATCCTTTTCAGTAAATTATGTCCCTGTTATGTTGTCATGGTAGCATTGTTGTCAGCTGTGGAGAAAAAAAGCTGTTAAGAGCAAAAAAAATTAATAAAACAAGTCAGCGATTATATTAAGCCCAATTATAGACCCACATATGCTTTATACTTTCATAGTTGTCCCAACGTAAGTACAGTTGTTGTTTTTTTCCCCTTCATTACAGTATATACTGTATGTCCCTTTTACAAAGTACTTTGGCTTGATTGTCGAGCGGCTGCCTTAATTAAACATGGGCACTTTGGCAAGTTACTGCTGTACAATACTGCTTTGTCTGCCCTTTATAAACAAGATAGCACCGGAGGTAAAAACACAGTGAGGTAGTCTGTCTTAATTACTCTCCTTATTCAGGGGTCACCCCCGAAACTCCTGTTCTTTTGTTGTGTACTTGGTACATGGTATACCCACACAATCATTCTGGATTTTGGTCAATTCCATTTAAATTTGGTCAGTGCAGGAAATACATTTGTTAACTTAACAAATGTATTTTGGTTTCAAAATAAATTCCAGTGAGGATTTTCTTTTCGATTTATGAAATTTATTTAATTTCATGTGCAGAACTGACTCAGAATCTGACCTTCATTAGCTGACTTTATCTGTCTAAACATTCAAATCTTGTACTCAGGGAATTCTTCCTCCAGCTCTTTCTGTAAATGAAAGAAATATTGCAAATGAAATATAATTAAAAGTAAAATTTCACAACACAAGCTATATAATAATGAAATATAGCTCATGTTGTGAACTCTTTTTTTAATTTTTACTTTTTTACAGCAGCTTATCTAAGATACTGTAACTAAAATCAAACTCTCCGGGAAGTTGACCTTTCGTAACTTAACAATAAAAAGAGGTCGCGGCCTAAAACAAAACAGCAAGAAAAGGAAATACATATTTTATTTTGGTATTTTACATTACGTTTTAAATGTCTATTTTTCACTGGTATTGCAATTTAATAGAATTGTACATATCGGGTAATGTCTTTTGCATTTGATCTGTCTCTTTACAGTCTTGTATTTTTAATCAAACAAGCAACCTGTACATTTTTGTTTTGGCACATTTTCATTAATAACATTATTTGTATTTGTTAATTTATAATTTCAATGGAAACTTTATTTAAAATTCTGTACTTGAGGGACAAGAACATTCTTACATGGATAGGTTGTCATGTTGGATGATGCTGGATGTGTTAATGTACCTGAGAGACGACTGTTTTATGAAACTGTTTCTGTAGATGATTTCTGGAGGATAGTCTATCTTTTAGCATTGGAACATCCCTCTCTTTCTCTCTCTCGCGCATGCACGCACACACACACCCTGCCTCACACACATGCACACACACACACACACACTAGATTTCCCCAGACTCTGTATGTTAAGGATCATATGTCAAATTACTATGTAGCGTTATGCCTCTGATCATACAAAAGGTATCCATGCCCAGAAGGAATTAAAGTTTTCTCCCAAGTATTTAGAATTTTGAAAGAATTATTGCAGTGATGTGGATGAATGGGTCCCATGTGTGGAGAAGCAGGGTTGAAGGTGGAAATTCGGCTGCCAGGTGACCCTGGGAGGAGGTACAAGCGCCCAAGCATCACCCCAGCAGCTCAGGGCGGGGAGGAGAGGAATCCCACATTGCACTGGGAATCTCTCTTCTTGGTTCAGCAAGTTAATTTTCTCCATGAGAGGATCAATACACATCTCATATTACTGCGCTCCTGGCCACAGAGTCGCATGGCCAGCCAGCATTTAACTCAACCATGCTCAAGCATAATAATAATAATAATAATAATAATAATAATAATAATAATAATAATAACAATAATCTATAGACAAAAAAATCATTATGCTTTATATATCAGGCATATCATATATATTTTATTTTCTTCTTGTCCTCAGGACTATGCTGTGAAACACTAACATATACACACAAATGCAAAACAAATAAACAGATAATAGAAATAAATGGAACTGCAAAAATTGTAATATTGGTAAAAGGACCAGTAAATCATGTTGCATTTTAGAATTAAAAGTCATTTTGAAGAAGTGATTTATGTACGAGTGATTTTAACTCAGTTGATTAATATCGCTGAAAGAAAGTGTATAGATTCAGAATAGCAGTAGAACAAGCATTGATCCCTGAAGAACAGCCTCTGTAACAGTATTTGGCTAATGGCTGCCATGTTCTGGACGGCAGATACACAGCAAAATGTACACCATTGTAAAATCACAGCCAAAAGAACCCTTTTAACTCTGCACGAGTCCAATGGAAATCATACATACTCTATTAAAAACAGTAAGAGTTGAATTAACACTAGGTTTTTTTTGTTATGGGTGGTACAAGCAGAGGGCTGTGGTGAATAGGTTGATGGAGACTTCAGCTGTTGCAGTAGGATTCTGTGATTGAAGGCAGCATTGAAGGCAACACTCAATATCTAAAAGCAAAAATACACTCAACCCAGCATCTGCAGACGGCAAAAGGTCAATTGTCACCCCAACCAAAGCTGTTTGTAAGGGTTCGGAAGCTAATATGATTGAAGGTTCCCTGTGGATTGGTGTAAACACAACACGTTCGGTGCCCTTTGCAATGAAAGGGAGGCTTGACATAAGCCTGCGATTATGCTAAATATTTGGGTTCTGTCCAGGATTTTTTAAGCAATGGTGTGCACAAGATGATTTTTAAAGGTGGAAGGGACACGACTCAAAACAAATTTAAATAAAGGACCTCATCTCAGTGAAGCAATCCAGTCCTAGGTACAGAATCTGAGATGAAAGACACTGTGAACCAAGCTGATTAGCCCAGAGACAGTCGACTTAAGGGGAGAACCACTTAACACTCATATTATTCTTGGGGTCAATTTGACCCGATTCAGTGTTTGAAAAACTCTCTTAAAAACCGGTTAACCTTATTTTTTTCATCTTGACACTGCATAACTTTTCCTAATTTGTTGTTATGAAATCTTAAAACATGCAGTAAACATAATGCTATGCAACATTTTTTTTTGTAACTTTCCCATACAGCTTTTAAACATGTTTTTATATTTAGGGCTAAAAGGCTAGTCAATTGGGAGACACACAAAAGGTGAAACCTAAAGTATGAACATTTTTCTAATACTATAGTTTTGTGTCAGTTTAAACTTTTGGGGGTCAATTTGACCTCAGACATAAAACGCAACATACAATATCAAGATAATATGAGGGTTAATGGTCTTTACAGTGGAAAACTGCCTTCGTGGTGACCACATGACAGTAGGGGAACGGTAACGGTGATCAGTGGTGTTGTCAGTGCTGTAATATAAGCCGGTTGTTGTGACATGGAATGTCTGTTCAATTGCACTTCATTCCTGTTTGATGACCGCTCCTGCCTGACCCCAAGGGAGCCACTAACAAAATCCAGTATCAATATTTCCACAGCAATAACGGCTCACCTCGCACTGCTACAGTGCCTTCCATTCATAAACTCTGGCATGTGCTTGATGCTCATTTGCAATTAAGCTTCTGTAGAAACATGGTAATACAAGATGCGCTGCCATGTCTGTTTCCCACATACTTTGGAAAGGTCCGTTCTTTTTTTGAGTTTATTAGCTGACGCCACTACGGTAATAATTTAGACGCTGCCTCAATCATTCATCCGCTGGATTGTGTGAGGAAGCGCTATTCTCTTTCCCCCAGAATTCTTCCCTTTTTGCTACCAACATGATTTCTCTCTTTTTCTATTGTTAATCAGGCAGGCCTTTAACGTTACCTGTTCTGACAGGTGTCCTTTTGATATGGGCATTCGCCGCTGAATGTTAATTATCCAGAGCGTAGTTCCTTTGTGTGTGGCTCTGTCCTTCACACAATGACAGAACCATGGAGTCGGGATTATAGAGATCCACTTCTTGGCAACAAAGACACGTTGCGTTGTAGTTCAGCTTATTCCCTAAGTCAGCTCTCCTGTCGGAAGCCTTCAGAGTGCTTATTCTGACAGTTGTTGATTTTGTTTATTTTGTGTTTAATCTGGGGGAGGGGAGACATACATTATGAAGCTTGCAATGTAGAAGGCTAACCTAACCAGCACAGCAGAACAGGGTAAGTGACACAATACTGATTAGAAATCCTTTTGTATTTGTTAATTAATACATTAATTAACATACATCCACACTCCCCACTTCCCCACTTTGTATTTTTTGGCTGTCATTACCTGAATCATGACCTCATATGCCTAAATCATCATGTTATTCTCCAGAATCATGATGTCACGCATGTGAATTGTGATGTCACATGCCTGAACCATGACATCAGGAACCTGAATAATGATGTAATATGCCTGAATGGGGCTATGACGACCAGTTAAGGACATACAGTGCCCTCCAAAAACAGCAGACAAAAACACACTTACAAAATGTATACCCCCCCCCCACACGCACACAGTCTCACACACACACACACACACACACACACACACACACACACACACACACACACACACACACACACACACACACACACACACACACACACAGTACATTCAGATACATGCACTCACACACACACACACAGTCACACACACAGTACATTCAGATGCATGCACACACACACACACACACACACACAGTCACACACACACACACACACACACAGTACACATATTCATCCCTTGATGCCAGTTGTGAAAACCATACTCGTGGTGGCAACACATGAAGACAAGCCACCAGAGGTGCTGTATCACTGACTTTAAAAAAAACACATACAGTACGTATATGTTATTTGATCATTGAATCAACGTTTGTGCCATTTACAGACAGGTATGTGCAATACAGCTTTTCGCAAGGGTCACTTTTTTATTTTTCCTAGAGGGAATCCAAAAAAGGCTGAAAAGTTATAAACCCCATTCAGTGAATTTGACAAAAATTGTAAGAAGAAATATAGTAGATATATTCCCTGGTCCCTTTAAAAGGCAATCAAGCTGATCTCTTGGGAAATGGCGAGATGCAGGAAGGAATAGCTCAATAAGCACAAAATGCAGTGGAACACAGAGCGGCACTTCTGCAGAGAGTGACAGGGGGCTACTCTAGTTCAGGGCACACAAGAAGGACACAGAGCTGAAGCTGCTTCTCCTGCCGCCCGGTTTGTGTTAAACATGTTTAAACTCTCTCTTTACTTCATCTTTATTTCACCTTGCAATGGTGTCCTCCTCCTGACACCTCCTACACGATTATTACTCGTGTTCTTTCTCTGAATCTTTGCCCGCCGTTTGGAAGGAGAAGATAATGCGCCGGGGTGAATTCTGGAGGAAGCGGATCAAACCGAGAATGTTCTGTGAAATCAGTCGACCAATCGGCTCGTCCGTGGTTTTAGTATGCCCCGGAGTCGGACCAAAAGGAGGTGAAGGATTGAACAAGAGGTAGAGGATAGTTGGAGCATCTCTTGCGTTTGAAAGAGATTTGCTTTGCATATTCAAGTATCTCAGCCAGACAGTTGCATTAAAAAAATATACATACTGCGGAACTGCGGTATCAACACAGTTCCACATACTCACTAGAAATTGAAATTAATATTTTAAAAGAGAAAGTAATATCCCCCCCCCCCCCCCGAATAGTCAAGGAGCTGAATACTTTTGGAGATTATACTTTCTGTTCTTGTTTGAGATGTTAAAGAGATATTCCACCGCAAGACAACATTAGCCTCATTTAACAGATTCAGGCGTAACTGATTAAGTCTTTCTAAGTGGCTGGCCACAGAAATAGTGGCAGTGACAGGTGCACATTTGCTAGAGGTATAAGTCATAATGACGTACACCTCTAACATTGCTCATTTCTGAACAACTACAACGGGCGGGTAATTTGAATTTGGATACCTCCCACCGACCTCCCATACTAGGCAAATGGGTCAGTGACCCAGCTAACAGGCGGTCGCTTGATGTGTTCAGTAGTCTCGCCCGAATGTTCTCCTCAAAGTAATTTGTGCGAAAGTGCGCGCTACACACTCGCACATTCTTTAGCTGTGTCTCAGGTGTATCTGGAGGTTATTTAGCGTTCCCAATTGTAGTCAGCCATTGTTTTCTCTTACCCTCATCTTGTGGTAAAAAAAAAAATCAAATTCCTTTGATGTTAAACCCTTGCACACAATGCAGCAAAGTGGAATTTTCTTTTCAGTAGACGTTAAGCACAAAAGAACACCATAAACATAGATTTTCTTTCTTTAGTGGCTAGCTTACTAGCGAGTAACGTTAGCCCATCTCCGAGAATGGCTTCCAGGCCAAGTAGTAACACACAGCCCCTCCGTTTGGATTCAGTAGGAGTGGTAACCTGTGACGTGTCTTGTCTGACACCCGCCCATAGACTGTAAGCGTCCGCCCCATTGCAGTCTATAGTTAAGCAGGAAACAGTAAACTGGAACAGGGGCAGTAGTTTTGGGCTAAATCTCTGCACTCACTACATAGAGAGTTGGCTGAGAGCTCATTTTAATCAGGAGGACAGGGTTTAATTGAATTTCCTTTTAAGTAGCAGCCACCACAAGTTAGGGGTACAAACGTGATGTTTAGGTCCTTCAGATTTACTCACAATTATAAAGGAAAAATTTATTTTTATTATTATTATTTATTTCTTATGATTGTAACCTTTGGTTGCTTTTCCTCATGTTCTGTTGAAAATGGATTTTTTTTCAAACTTCAACTAATCTTATGGTAGAATTTGTCAAACACACAGTTGGAAAAGTCCAGCCTCAAAAAAACACGGAGGTCTTTGCTTTGGACCCAGGGGTCGGTCTGGCTGCTCCGAATATTCGGCTGAGCAGTAACCGTGGTGAACGGAGAAACCTAATTTATACTAAAAGAGAAGAGATGGTGTTTATTGATCAGCAGAATGTCATCTGAAAAGGCCATTAAGGGCTTCAGTTCCCTGGAGGCGATACACATTTTGATTTTGGATACTGTAGAACTGTAGCTCAGGATGTAGGGAAGTTACTAAAATATTTATTATGATCCAACTTGACTGCAGAGCCTTTTTGCTGTAATTATGAATCCAGTATGATTTAGCTTTTCCAACATAGATTTAGCTGAAGAATAGAAAATTATGAACTATGGCTGTATCATTCACGTAGGTATGTGTGTGTGTGTGTGTGTGTGTGTGTGTGTGTGTGTGTGTGTGTGTGTGTGTGTGTGTGTGTGTCCTGTAACATCTCACCTTAACTCTGATTCTAGTGCTATTTAAAGTTTGTTTCTATTTATTTATTTTTCACTTTTGATATGTTGATGTTTAATTGGCCTGCAGGCTCTATCTCTTTTTGTCCTCGGGTCATTTTGACAAGACTGCTGCTGACATGAATTTGATTAATAAGCAGTAATGAGCTCTCAAATTGTGTCCCGGGGTATTTCCCATGTTTAAATGTGATGTTTAAAAGTGCATGAAATACAAATATTTAGTCATCACATTCTTGTTCCAGTCACAAATATTAATGTGTCTGCTGGAAAATATAAATGTTCACATGACACTGAGAGTTACCAGAGTTAGTAACCTCCCAAAAGTTAGATATAGTTTTACTAAATTTTAAGCTAGTCATGAAATGTTCACTTGTTGTCTAAATGTGTCATCATCATTCAAGGTATTTGAGTGACAAAAGGTTTTAAAATGCATTAGTTTAAAAGGACACTGCATATGTTTTAATGATTTTGAGAATATTTAGCCTGTTTAATCACCATTGAATTTCATTAACAGTGTCACACGTCCTCCTGCAAGTCACATTCAAAAACAATAATTGCATATTTAAAAAGAATCAGCTAAATTTGCATGTCACAATCACCTAAGCAGTGTCAAATGTCAGAACTAGAATAATTTTTAAATATTTGCTCCCTAATGCTGATGATGCTTAGCAAGTATGAAATAAAAATACAGAAACTCATTAAACATGTTTAATATTGTCGGCATGTTGGTAATTGAAAGTCCCCTAGATCACCTTGAAATCAACAAACCACTCATGCCATGATTTTTCTAAGCAAATGTATTAGGTGAATACCCCTTGACACATATAACAATTTCTATGTCAACAAGAAAAAAACTCACTTGATGCAACATCCAAGTGCCCATAATGTAGAGAAAGGAAATGGTACCATAAAATGAAACACGCATTAAAACTTGCGTTATAGTACGGGGGTAATCTAAGACCTGGATTTCTCTGCAAAATCTGCCCATTCTCAGTCGTCTGCGACTCTGGTTCTGGAAAACCATACGGGCTGTTTTTATTTATTTTTTCACTTGGACAAATCAGCAACCAATTCAGACCAAATAAACCAGGGGCCTGTTATAGAAGGTAGGATTACTGAGTTAGCTGGATAAGTAAAACCCATGTTCCAGATTTTACTCTTTATCCAGTTAACTCAGTAATCCTGCCTTGTGGAACAGGCCTCTGGTTTTACTCAGTGCAGTTATCCAGTTAACTAAGTAATCCTGCTTTGTGGAACAGGCCCCAGGTAAGGTGAACATCAGTCCCCTTTCTTAATTCAACAGTAATATTGATCTAAGCCATCCTCCCCTGATAGCATGTAATTTTATGGAATCTTACTTTCTTTGCATTCAGCTGTAGGACTTTATTAAAAATAATCTCTCAGCATTCAATGCTGATATAGTGCTGTTGAAAGATTCAGTGATCTGCTACCAGGCCAAAGTTTGGGCCTGTTTTGAGACATGACTGTTCATGCTACCAAATGAACCGTGCTGTATCTCCAGCTCATGTGTTTTTTTTGGCTTCCTCTTTCTGCTGTTGTTCAGAAAACATTTTATTCCACGGTAAGGTTACTAAATTGACATTGTGGAGTTTGTTGGGGCGTCCTTACAACCTTTGCTGAAGTTGCACTTGTGTGGGGGTGTTTATCAAATGATTTCATTTCAACTCATGGACACCAGCTTCTACTTTAAGATCTAGAGGGATTTATCAACATGCGCACAATATCACACCCGATCCATGGTTTACCAACATTGAAGAATCAGATATGAGATATGCCTGATAGAAGCACAAAAATCTGTCAATTTGATAGGTACACAAGTAAATAAAATATGTACATAGAGTAAAACAATCTGTAAAAAAATAAATAAAAAAGTTGAATGTTTAATTGGGCCTCAAAAAAATCAAATTCTGACATACCCAGTGTACATATGAGTTTCAGGTCATGACCCAGATGGTTGTTCAGGATGTGTATGAATTTATTGCTCCCACACCCGGAACGCTGTCCCACACATTGGACTCAAAATAGATCTGCCCGATGACAATATTATGGTGCTGGTGCTGGCGCCAGTCACTTTGGGGCACTAAAACGGATTATAGGATTTTTCTTTTTGTGACAGACTGAGCTTGGCGGGTGAAGCATCGGGTATTTGTCTTGATTGAAAGCAGACAGGGTTACCACCGGGAATTTATTTTATTTTATTCTATTATTTTCTTAAAGCCGTCTCACAGAACTCTGTCCCATTTTTTTTTTTTCCCAACTTGACACCTACTTTTCAACACTGAGGAGTTCCTTTTGACAAGAGTGTCACTTCTTGGATTTTTGCTTTATGTCAAACAACGTTGAGTAAATGAGAGACGTAGTGTCATTGATAGTAACTTCACCCGAGCTACAAACGATGGGTGTCAAACGCTGTGAAATAAAAAATGTTAAGATATTAATGAAAATGTATTGCCTTCATGTAGTGCCTTTCACTGATCTCCAAACGCTTGTCACTCAGCGTAATTTAAATGTAAATGTGCGTTTTCTCCTTTTCGGCTCGTGTTTGTAATGTTCATGGAACGGGGAATGCAATAGGCCCCCATGAAACATGATCTAATTAGCACGCTCCTTGATAATGTTTGCGCCGTCCCAAATGGAAAGCTAACTACGCCGTCCTTCTGATGATTGGCTAACAGCTGCGCAGAGCTTCACTTCAGCAGAATACTGGAGTTTATGACAGGCGTGTCTCTGTTTGCACCTGTTATCAGGAGAATGTTCACTTTGCAGGTGAAACAGCAACCCTCAAAGAGTTGTCAATAACTGTTTTTTTTTCCTCCAAGAGAATGTTAGAAGGGTTGCATTTGTTTTCTCTGCATAACACCTAACTACGAGCCTCATGTATATATGTTACTTAAGGTTAAGGTAAGATAAGTTTCAGCACTCACTGTGATCTTTGATCACTAAATTGATATATTAATTCTTGGGGGGGGGGGGGGGGTGTTTGAAATTCTGTACTGACAGCTTTCTTTCTTAACTCTTTGAATATATAGCACAAAAAGCACAATGTGTGGCTTTAAGATGGTAAATAATCACTCTAAACATGAAAAGCACCTAATTAAGAAAAATGAACAGCTTCTTGTGGAATTGGAATAGTGGTTGGAGCTAAAATCAGCATACACAGAGGTCCCCCAGGACCGCTTGGGAACCAGTGTTCCAGAACTCCACTGCATTCAGTTACCGTAGTGATTGTTACATCAGCACCACAATGTTCAGTTAAGAACATTCTAATCACATTCGTGATGCACCTTAAAGGGGTAAGTTTATCCTAAATTCCCGCCCATGGCTCCCAGGGCCCAATGCTTGTGATGTTGTTCATTTGCACCTGCACGGAATGCTAGATTTCCAGGAGCTGAGCTAGTGTTTGAAAAAATTGGGCTCCATTTAAAATTTGTTGTTAAATGTATGTAATGCATCGCAAAATACCAGAATCATGTCTGTTCTCTTCCATTATGTGTCAGTTTCATTTGCCTTAAACCTTACCTCAAAATGGAAGTGCAGGATATTAACTGCAGCAAAGCACACATTAAAAAAGCATGATGGTAAAATTGGTCGGAAATATAGGCTGCCATTGTGCAATTAATTGAATTTTAGCAGAGTGACTTTTTTCCCTCCTATTTTTGTCATGATGCGATGCAAGCAGAGTTCAATGACCCGGATAAAAGCTCCCAATAAAGGTACCGGCTCTCAGCTACAGAAATATTGGCGGTACAGATGTACATCACCAACACTCTGTAACAGTAACCGACAGAGATACGATGCTGTTTGAGATTTGAGAGTGCTTGTTTTGTTTCTGCAAAATAACATTTATGATATTTTAGCTTAGCCAAAGGTGACATCTGCTTTATGCTTTACAGACAGCCAGGAAATGAATGATTTAACAAACAAAATATGGTATTTTTATGTTTGTTTTTCTTCCCAGAACCAAGTGGCACAATTTAGTCAAGGGCATTAAAGTTGTTGTTTTTTTTGGATTTTTTTCTCCGAATGTCTTAGAAAGACTGATTCTCTTCCTTCCGCTGTGTAAAAAAAAAAAGACATTGATGATGTTTAGCTTGCATAAGCAGGTTATCATCGCAGCATCAGAGCCATGATTAATTTGGTTTCTTCCACAAAGCTACCTGTGGCTTGTGTATTTAGTTTACTTTTCACATGAAGGAGAGTGTTATAAAATGGTACCATTTTAAATTATAACATTTCCCCCCCCAGATGCACGACAAAGTTTCCATTTAGTTTAACAAACATTTAAATACATTTCTATTAATTCAACGTTGTCTTTCATTAACCCAAGCGACCTCATTACGTACACCTCATTGGGTTTCAATGGGCTCCAAGTGCCGTGGCAGAAACAAGGTCACAATAAAGGACTTTACAAAAATAAAATAAAATAAACAAGTGTTTCATCAGTGCGGGGGCTCGAGGTTGGTGGAGGTGAGGCGGGGTTCCTGGAATGGCTTGGGTGCAGTAATACTGTAAGAAGGGACGTTTGATGGCTTTAAGTCTTTACTTAGTGATACTGAGTCATCATCTTTGGCGCATGTTAAGGTAGCTCTTTCATAGTTTAATCTTGACTGTCTTTGGCGCATGTTAAGGTAGCTCTTTCATAGTTTAATCTTGACTGTCTTTGGCGCATGTTAAGGTAGCTCTTTTATACTTTAATCTTGACCGTCTTTGGCCCATGTTAAGGTAGCTCTTTCATACTTTAATCTTGACCGTCTTTGGCCCATGTTAAGGTAGCTCTTTCATACTTTAATCTTGACTGTCTTTGGCGCATGTTAAGGTAGCTCTTTCATACTTTAATCTTGACCATCTTTAGCCCATGTCAGGGTAGTTTTCTTTCTTAATTTCACTCATGTTAAAAGTATTCCTTTCCAGCGCTAAAGAATACCCCCGCCTACAGAGCACATATGTTGCCCACGTGTCAGTCACCGGATCCGAAACCAATCAACCATGTGAGGGATGTTCATGTGCGCTGTCTGTGACCGCCATTTCCACACTGTGATCGTTGCGGCGCGAATTGATTGACTTTCTCGTGGAACAGTTGTGCTGTTATTCTCCATGCAGAATTCTAGAGCACGATGGTCCACCAGCATGCGTGGGAGCAAGCAGTACACTCTTGGAGCCAGTGGCAGTGTATTAATGCAAGCTGAAACGATGTCTCCTTTGTAAACTGGAAGGTCAGTTAAATAAGAAAGGATCACGGGAACAATCAGAAGTTCAAATCTTTATGTGTTTTGGGCCAGCTGACCCCCTCCGTCAACCCTTTCTCTAGCACCCACATTTTCTGAACACAAGCCAGAAAATAAAATGGTTACTGTTCTTGAACCCCTTTGACTACAGGCATAATCCTGGTCTCTTCTCTTTTGGGAAGTTTGTTTTCCAAGAGACAGAATTATTAAGTATAAGTATTACTGAAACAAAGCAACAGAAGCTCAAACACAGTGGAAGTGTAAGCTTTCTTTTTTCTCGCCTAAAATATTTTTCGTTTTTTTTTTGCGGGGATAAGGGCTTTGCCATTATTGTGTCGTCTGTGGATTTCCATGGAACACACAGAACACATGGAGTCGTCATTTTTATTGAGCCTGTTTTGTGTCATGTTACAAAATAAGGAACCGTTCTTGCTAAAACATTGGGATTGTAAAATAGTTTATAGAGAAAAAAGAAAACATGAGTTTTAACACTTTCACAAACGGTATATTGTGTGACCACATTATATAATAATTTAGTAGAGGGAAAAAAATGCAATGAATGTAAATAAATAAAACCACTTCAGGCCCAAATACGGGCCGGTGCTAGTTAAGACTATATGGACAGGAATCATGGGAAGGACGTATACTTGGTTGCAGTATATACTTGGGTTTCTTTGGAACAAGCTGTCCAGGGCCAACCAATTACCTGTGTCATTTTCTTTCGTTTTGCCACTGTGAACAGGTGATGGTCAGAGACCGGGCTGCCCGCTGCTAACTAATGAGGTTACCTGCAGATCTGACAATGAGGCCTATTAATCATGAGCATACAAATTAAGGAAGACACCACAGATCTCCCTCAGTGACCATTAAAACCTATGGACATATTATTACATCTTATGGCGATTAACATATAACAGGGGGAGGGTTGAGTAGCTATGGGAACGCGAGATTTCAGGAAACCAAAAAAATGGCCGGAGCTGCTGTATGATAGACTTGTGTTTGTCGGTGAAGAGAAAAACACTTTGGTTGATTCAAACAAGCCATTGGTTGTCAGCGCATTGTGGCCCCACCCAATATAGGGCTTGTGAAACCTCACTCCTCTATTACTGGGGTAATACAGAAAAAAACTAAATGTCCTCTAATCAGGAGCTGCACTGCAAAAAAAAGCTTAACAAGCGTTTTAGTCTTGTAATGCGACTGAAAATGTAATTATTTTTTCTCTCAAGTAGAAAATCTTAGCACGTTTTAAGTTACTTTTTGCATGACAACTGAAATTGTCTCTCCTCATTGGAGTAAAACTCTCACCTTATTGCCAATCCATTTGTCTTATTTCGCAAAAAAATAAATAGTAATAGAAGTAAGATTTTAAATATAAAACTAAAATGCTTTGTTAAGATTGACTTATTTTTTTTGTTTTTGTAGTGTGTAAGTTGATTCATTGTCTGATGTAACACTAAAGTGCTTCTCTTGGTTTTATTGGGTTAAGAGCAAAACTCTTTGATGGCATTTGGTACCCTGCTGTGGCTGTAGTACACCTAGAAGGGGAAATGGTGGTTTAATCCTATGCTTCAGTACTCACCTGCCTGGGGTCAGTTTGAGCTACAGCAGGTATGTAACTCGATAAAGAAAACACAAAGGCTTCGGGCAGCGGGAACTCGGTGGCCTCGGAAGCTTAGCGGTCGGTGCCTTTCCATTTAATTCCCGTTTCTTGGTTGATCAGATCTACAAGAGAAGTGCAGTGCGGTGTACCACAAGAGATTCATTTATTTTGTTTACTGTAATTTAATCTGAGATGTTCAAACAGTGTGGTTACCCTGAATCTGGCTTTGTGTAAAAAATTGTTTGTACATTTGGACTGAAAAGCCCAAACTTCTCTGGGTGGGTACTTTCAGACCGCATACTCTATACATGCTTAATGCATGTAAGAAAGACATTTAAAAAATGCGAAACAAATGCAAGTATCAGAGCTGGTTCTCGGCATAGGTGACAAGGGCAGCCACCTATATTGGGGAGCCATCCATCTGGGGGTTATCAATCACTACCACTACCACTACCCCCCCTACCCCCCCACACCTCAAATTATATATTACATATGGTACAATAGAAACCTACAGCTTGTATCTTGCATGTAAAATTAATGGTGATTATGACCATATTAGAAGGTGAATATACTTAAGCAATTATTATAATTTTTATAATAATATATTTGTGTTTCTTTTCCAAACCATGTGCATCTCCAGGGTCTTTGTTGGATGGAAAAGGACTGGTGTGGCCATTCCAAATGGGAAGGTGGCAAGCTGTTTTTCCAATGCGATGCCTTGCCGTAGGCTGAGCCAAGGCCTTTCTGTGTGTAAACCAAACTGAGGATTTTATTTAATGCTTATAAAAAACATTTTCATTCCTACAGCTGGAGGATTGGAAAAAAAAAATGGCTGCACCATCCCTTTCCTGCTTCTCTTCTCCAATCACTTAATTCCTATTGGTCAGCATCATGCCAACCAACAAGGGACACTCCGAGTTCCTTCCTCCCCACCTACTCATTGTTTCCTGACATTTTGACCGGCTGCAAAGTTAAGAAGGTCACCGAAATGTATCTCCAGGGCTTTTCCGGTGGTTTCTAAAAGCTTGCAGAGACGGCTCATGAAACGCACCTCGTTCGACTGTGAGCCACTTAAATATAGTGACATGAAATGATCACGGAAATTATTTAAATCATTCATACGAGACACATTCACACTGTCTTCCTGTACGGTTGGCGCTAGCACAGAGAAGGGAGAGGCGCTGCATTATTTAAGTCACGCGTTAAAGGCTTTCTCCCGGGAGGGGTCAGAAATGTAAAGCATACCCATAATGCACGCGTATGACAGTTTACCTGATCGAGGCTGACAACCACCTGACACTGCCATTTTTGAGGTTGATGCACAAGGAAGCGTTCACCCTCCTTTTTGTACGTGCTCTATGGATCTATGACCAACAATTTAACTAAAACGTGTTTGATGTAATGCAATGCAATAATGCCGTATAATAATAATAATTTTTTCCATTCTTTTTCAAGTTGCCTTTTTATATGAGGTTTTCTAATCATGGAAATTAAATGTGCGTGTGTGTGTGTGTCTATATGTATTGCATGTATATCTACCATAGATATAGAACCATAGATATGACATATCATGTAATGTAATAGTAATTTGGAATTCTGTAATGGAACAATTTGGCAGCCATCTTACCTGGGTACAGCTATAATAGGAACCTATGGCAAAGTGTCATGTACTTTCTAACCCACTGCGATGTCATAATCGGGTCTCAGAAGCCAGATAGCTGATGATTGGCTCATAGATATAAAACCATGGTTACTGGCCACCATCTTACCTGGGTATGGTCTCAAAAATTGTGCCACTAACTATGACATATCAATGGTTCTATTTCTATGATATCTACTGTATATATGTATGTGTGTATGTATGTATCATGTATATGTGTGTGCATGTCTGTATGTATCTATGTATGTATATGTATATATGCATAGTGAGAAAGGATGTGCATTGAGTAAAGACATCAATAGTATTCTGGGGGCAATTGTAACAGGGGTCAATTGTAACACAATTTTTTGTTACAATTGCCCCCAACCCTGAACACATGAAACTAGCTAGTTTGCTGGATAGAATCTCAGCTCTAGCTTGTTTCTGATTGGTGCAATTATATGGTGTTGCAATTGCCCCCTGTTACAATTGCCCCCAGAATACTCTACTCAGGAGTAAGAGTGATCATTGATGTTTTCCTTGAATATTTTCTTTCTCTTTTCTTATTTCTTAGTCTCAGTGTATAACAGCTCTGTTAACCTGGAATTGTCATTCAGCTCCAGTACACGTAGTACCGACTGACTAATGCCTCTGTAAATATAAATTAAACACTTACATTATTAATTTGTTTACAGCATCACTTGCCTTCATTCAGACTGAATAGCAATGCTTGCAGCTCCTTTAAAAGCGCCAATTTTCTAGCCTGTTGTCTGGAGACAACGTGGTAAAGAGACAGCTTGTGTGCTCAAGAGCAAACCCCATATTTTCTAAATGTCTACCCAGAATTCTCAGAATTTAGAATAATGCTTTTAATGCATTCAGAGGTCCTTGTTCCGTCGCCTTACTTAATAAATGGTCGGTTGATTAAGCGGAGCTTGAAATGGACTGCCTAACCTCAAAGGCCGGGGGGTATTTAAATTCGTATAAATCCACATCAAAGGGGGGGTCTGCGGTATGAACGACAAGCGCCACAGCCGTGATGACATTACCTCGAGACAACCTTTTCTAATGCAAGCCATTTACTTACAGTACATTACTTCCTCCTCCTCCTCCTCGTCCCGTATGGGCCCACTTAGAGCGGGGTCCGCGGGTTTAATCGTCCGCGGACGCGCGGGGGAAACGTGCCCGCAGGTAGGCTGCGCCGTGGCACCCTTAAAATTCCGATCTCTGGGAACTGAGAGGCTTTTTCAGGACTGCCCTCGCCTCCTCAGGCCAAACTAGATGAACAAAGAGGAAGTACCATAAACAGCTTATCGTGTGAGTTGTCATACCCCCCCCCCCTCTCTCCCACACACACACACACACACCCCCAGGTACCAAACCTGAGCTCAGGTGCTTGTTTACCGCTATTCCCTGTTGTCAGTTTCTGCAGCAGAACAGAGCTCCCTGCCTCACTCTCCAGCGAGTCCGAGTCGAGAAGCACGGCAGCTCTCTCCCCCCGTTTCTCCCGACCAGCGGGAGAGAGGGGCGCCGCCGCCGCGGAGGCGCTGCAGGGAAAACCGAGCGGGGCCTTATCGCGCCGATGGAAAAGCGCCTCGGAGACAGGGAGGATAATGAGCTGTCTGTCGGGCCTAGCTCTCTAGCGTCCGCGTGGAGGAAGGGGTTGTGCGCAGGCCAGGAGCAGCGGACTAAGTAAATGACAGCTATATTCACTGTACTGCTTGTGCGGACTGCCGGAGAAGGCCCGCCCGCTACCTGTCATACCGCGGGGCTATTTCAGTATCATTTATTACATTTTTTTTTTTTAAGCGGATTGAGCCATTTTATGTGACTCCTCAAACACGGCGTTCGACGTGGACTACCGAGTTTCGACACATCCGATGGCCGATGGCTGCTGCGGTCTTCTTGACCGCTCCACTCAGCTTGACTCGCGGCTCGCTGCCATGGAAACGGCAATTTAACTTGTTGACGGTACAGGTTAGATGCGGACGGCGTAGCCTTTGCTCGGTAACATTCTAGAACTGCCGATCGACCCTCATCCACCCTCTGCGGTTTGAACTGGGCTTTAACGCGTCTCTCTCTTATTGAAGGATTTTTCCGCTTGTTATTTTGCCGTTTTTTAAGTTCAAGGACAAAAATAGCCGGTTGTGGAGTGGCATAGGGAAGACGTACTGACGCCTTCTGTCCTAATATTACTCAGGGCGCCGGGATGACTGGACACATTTGGCTCTGCAGGTCAAAATGGCTGAAAAGTCGAAAGTTTAAGGCAGACAGCACGCGGCCGCGCCGATGTCATCGAATTATATGCACTGGCACAATCTTTTGAAATTACAGAATCATTAAACAAGTCTTTTTTACAAATACAAATACTCCATTTCCATGCTGACTACCTGACATTTCAGTGAAAAACACAGTTTTGACTGGATTAGGGCTTTTCATGCTGGTGGTCGCTGAACCCTTTTGAAGGAAACAAACAAAAAACCGCATTGAATTACATTTTGGAGAAATCCAAGAAGTGAATCCAAGCCATCGTCCTTTTTTTTAACATACTGTATGTTCCCTCAAAGCTCTTTAGTCATATGGGAAGGGGCAAATATTGCAAATTATATTGACAGATGACCAGAAGGCAAATAAATACATATATAAATAAATCCTAAGGCTCACTTTAATAAGGTTGAGTGAGCATAATATGCAAGTACTTTTTTTATGAAATTCAGTAAATTGTTTCATGCAGACAATAGTTTTTAATTTGATTCACAATGACCTTTATTGAACTTAATTAATATGGAGTATGTCTAATGAGGCAGCCTTTTTCGATTAATTATTAAAATGTAGCCTCTTTTTGTCTTCCTTTGATGAAGGGAAAACTAGAATTGTATTTTAATTTTGCAGAGCGCTGAGAACAGCCGGTGTGAAACCGCCTCGGTTCACTCGCTGTTTATTTGCACTGTGCTGTAAATGTTAACAGCGCAGCTATCCGTTATGTACAGAGAGAGGGGCATTATGGTTAATATGATGCAAGACTGTCATTAACAGTGTAGAGGAGCCTACAGGTTGCTCATCAACGGTGTCCTGGAAGGCACTTTTGTGTTTGAAAAGTAAATTGATGGAGTACTTCTGTTTCCAGGGGATTCTATAAGCAGTAAACAGGGATAGAAAAACATATTCAAAAATGTATCCTCATGCAGCAGTATTAATCACCATCATAATAATACTAGATAAATAAAAAACAGAAAATTCTAAACTTGAATTGAATTAATCTAGGTTATACAGAAAATACTCAGTGTTAAATAATCTCTAGCAAAGCTTATACGAGTGCAATAGGGGCTGAGTGTAATGGAGTAAAAAGTACTGTTAGAGAGTCAATTTCACATTGAAAATGTTGCTGTGTATAAACTTTCAATCAAAATTGTGGAGCCATAGGTTTCTGTGTAGGGGGCACAGGAGTATAAACCAGATAAAAAATAAGCACAAACATTTTAGGACCCCCACTAGTCCACATGTTACAGGAGGGTCCTAAAATCTCTACAGCAGCCCTGCCCGTTTCCCTATTGATGCTAATTATCTCAAGTGTAAACATTGAAATGAAAACAGATGACATTAGGGTCCAATAACAGCACAGGACAGCATTAGCTATGATGCATTAAGCTGTACATTAGCTGTGCTAGCTGGCCAAGCGGAGATGATGCTTCTATTTTATAACACCCCTGTCCATTTTAATACACCTTGTTGAGCAGGTTTTATCTGGTTTGCTATTTAGTCGCATGGTTGATTCAAACACCCATTGTTTACAATGGTCTGGAGTCATATTGTATTGTATTGTGTTGAGTTCATTTCCTTTTCTGGTTTTTAAAATGTTTACAAGAAGACAATCTTGGCAGACTCTTGTAATATTTTCAGCACTTTGATCCTACTGCTGTGCAAAGAGGAGCTTGATTTCCATGGCATTGAAGTTTCACTCGACAGTACAGAATACTTGTAAACAGTCAGCGTCAAACGTCTTATTTCGTCTTCTTGGTTAAGGAAGAAAATAAAAGCTAAAAAAAAAAAAAACCTCTTTCTTTACCAGTAAGAGAACCAATAGTGCATTTCTTATGAGAGTGTTTTGGCTTAGTTCCTCATGTTTAAATCCTCTCCATAAAAAAACAATAGCAAAACCTATTAAAAGGCTTTGCCTTTCCAAGCCTAATCATGAAGTGCAGCCTGACATCGCAGGAATTTCATAGTCAGTCAAATTAATTCAGGAAATTAATAAATAAACTTTTCACATAACCACGTCGCTTAGGTTAATTAAAAGGATAAAACAATTATATATATCATCAAACAACGCAATACTGGTATTTGAATGTGAATTACAGTGTTAAATATAAAAGCATGAACAGAAAAATCCACCCAAAAACAGCAGTTATATTTTACAGTTGGGTCCTATTCAAACCAGAAAGTTCAGAAAGGCTTCATTTCAAATAGTCGGAAGAAAACAGACCAGAAAGGGGAGCCCTGGTTTCCATTCAAGTAAATAAAGTGATTTAACCGTTTAAGGTGCAAGTATCGCAAATATGTCATTAGAATGTTCTTAACTGAACATTACAATGCTGACGTAATGTTCACTAAGTAAGTAAGTTAAAGCAATGAAGTTGGGAGAACAGTAACTTAATTTTATTGAATTTTTTTTTTGGGGAGGGGGGGGGGTGGGGGCACTTATATATTAAAACATATTCCAAAGGGATGGGGTTATGACACAATTCAAAGTTTCACTGGAGCTGCCAGTTCGGTTTTGCCTTGTTGGTGTGTGTCATTAACAATTTCTGTATTTATTTTAGTCACTAACCGATTCTTTCTGTTCACTTCAAATCAATTGGAGAAAAAAGGCACAACAGAGATGTCACTGGGGCTAGAGTTTAAATCTTAGGGAATTACCTATAATCGCTCGCCTATTAAATTTGATCCCAAAAGAGAGAGCCAGTCAATTAAAACATATAGAAGTCAAGACCCTAATAACAAATTGAAATTTTCAAAAGAGCAATAGGCTCCTGTGTGTTTTAGTTTTTTAATAGAAAAATCTGTTTAACAGTGTGGGGATCACAAAGCCCAGTTCTATACATATCCGAAACACATTCACAGAAGGAAAAAAGTAGCAAGACAACGCTCATACTTTCTCAGACCTCAGGTACATCGCTCACGGTACGGCCGACACGCACGCACGCACGCACGCACGCAGTGACATTCCTTACATCTGCTAGTATGTAGACAGCAACCAGACTTAATATGAACATCCTACAAATAAGGACCACCAACCCTAAAATAAGTTTTAACAGTATGTGGTTCACAAAGCACAGTTTCACATACATTTCAAGCACATACAATTCACAGTAGCAGAAAAAGACAGCAAGCAATAATATCACTACGAGGTAGTAACAATAGTCAGATTTTCTCTGGTACATCGCCCAGTATGGCATACACATATATGTGACATTCATTATCTGCTTGTGCAGACAGCAAGCAGAATATGAATATCCATAAATAAGGACCACCAACCGTTTAATGGCTTCCAGGGGGAAATACATTTTTGGATCGCGTTTATTCAGAATATGATGAGTTATATATAATCTATGAAGTATTTTATACTGGGTTTCTATGAGCTGACTACACCAAGACAGAGAAGTAGATTTGGTCCAATCTGCCGCCTCATATTCAACTCCTAAGACTTTTTCCAATAGCTTAAGACTAAGTATAACTTATTTGTGCTTAGATGCTGAAGTGTCTCATAGAAATGTGAGATGAAGCTCTTAATGCTGGTATGCAGGAGAACACACGCATCAATAGCACCCTTAACTGGTAAACCTGTTAGTTTAAAGTTATTTTGAATGTGTGTTTTCTTAAAGCTGGAGTAGGCAACTTTTCTTTCTTTTTTCCCCCGAAAGATATCGGGGAATTTTCATGCTTAGTTAGTAGTAATCATAGAAAGAGCTGCTCTGAGAGAAATACAGCACTTGTTTACATAAAGTGGCTCATGACGTGAACCAATCAAAGGGAATGGCCGGTTCCCATCATGAACCAATGGAACTGACTTAACAGTACAGCTAGTGTTGAGAAAGACTTTGACCACCTCCTGTCTGCATCACTAGAGCCTGCCATTAGTTTATATATCTGGGGTCTTTATAAAATTGGCTAGCTATATAATTCAGATAGCCATCACTGTCAAATGCAGTGTTTGAGTAAAACTGGCTCGCTGAAAGATAAGCTCCTTTATTTATTTTCTGATTTATTTGTCAGTTATAAAAACCAGAAAAAACGGTCCTATTGTAAACGTCCAGCAGAGTACAGAATTTGGGCTAGGTGTATCAGGTAACTGTAACGTTAAGTCTGCGATAGAGGGTAGCCTTGTTCAACAACTTACACGTGTTAAAAAATATTTAGCTAGCGGTAGCCATCGCGGCCCATCAAGTACCGTTAAATAGCTAACTTTAGACTACGGAACGTAGAAAAACAATCACAAGCTACCGAACTCGGTGTCCAACTGGAAAATGCTTTAGCCTATTGCGTTATTGGTGAACTCTGCCACAACAAACAATATATTGTGTAGCTATGCCAGTCCAGTGTAGTCCTGCAAGCACAGCTAGAAACTTCCCGGCGGAGAAGCAGTGGAGAGAGGGTGTGTCTCTTTCTCTGTGGGCAGGGCCAACAGTTGTTATGACTTTCTAAAGGTTTTCACAACATATAGTGACCGTTGAGAAAGTTGCCTACTCCAGCTTTAACTATGCATTAAATGACTTATTATTATTAATAATTATTTTTTATACAGCGCCTTTCTCAAACTTGTGTGTGTGTATATATATATATATATATATATATATATATATATATATATATATATATATATATATATATATATATATATATACACACACACACGCACAGTATATTGTATTTATATTTTTATATTATATTATTTATAGAAAATATATATTTTTTAATAATACAATTTCATTCAGTGTAACAATATGGGGTTCACAAAATACAGTTCAATGCACATCCGATTAAAATTCACAGTAGCAGAAAAATAAATAGAAATAGTAGCCTAATATTAATATGAGGTATTAAAAGTAGTCATATTTTCTCAGGCCTCAGGTACATCAGTATGGTACGGTTCAGTATGGTATACACACACTGCAATAACCAAATCTTAACAAGTATTTTAATCTTATATTTAGACTTTAGAATCTTATTTCTGTTAGTTTGTCTTATTTAGCAAAAAAGTATCTGCCAGTGGGGTGAGATACGTTTACTCATTTCAAGATGTGCCAGTGGGGTAAGATAAGTAACTTAAAACAAGCTAATGTTTTTCACTTTCTCATTACAAGACTAAAACTTTTTGCAGTGCATACATGTGACATTCAATACATGTGCTTGTACATTATATTACTATTTATTTATGCTTATTATTATATAACTTGATAATAATAATAATAATTATAATATATAAATTATTATTAATAATAATAATAATAATAATAATAATACTACATTTTTATCTATATAATAATAATGGCTTTCATTAATATAGTGCCTACCCAACAATATCAAAAGACTCCTGATATCTTATTTTCTGGTACTCTTACAAGTGATACTATAACCTCTCTGCATTTGAATGGATCTATATGGGAAGATTTAGCTGTACATTATGCAGGAACAATATGGAATACATGATTGGTAAAATGGCTGTAAGTCATCAAGGGTCTGAGGAATCAAACGAGCCTCAAACCATCACTCTGCTGCCAGATATGCATGGATGGATCACTTTAAGGGTTGTTTCTCCTGACAAATTTTCCTACTGAACTCTATGGAAAAATAAGTCAGGAGAAGAAACCCTTAAAGTTATCCATCCATATGTAAACTTCTGACCCACTGGAATTGTGATATAGTGAATTAAAAGTGAAATAATTTGTCTGTAAACAATTGTTGGAAAAATTACTTGTGTCATGCACAAAGTAGATATCCTAACTGACTTGCCAACACTATAGTTTTCTAACATAAAATCTGAGGAGTGGTTAAAAATGAGTTTTAATGACTTCAACCTAAGTGTATGTAAACTCCCGACTTCAACTATATTCTGCCTGCTTACATAAGGGTTGTTCACGTCCTCAAGGTGCCTGGGTCATGTGGAGCTTGTGCCACTCTGCAAAGCATAGGCGGTCAGGCTTAATGCAGAGGGGCACATCGCAGTAACGGCACTTGTACATGGTCTTATTGTGCTGCTTCCTGCTGAGGCAGAGCCCACACAGCCTCCTCCCCTTACTGGCCTTTTCGCGGTACTCAGAGGTGCTGACGTCCACGACCGTTACAGGGAAACAACTCTGCTGCCCCCTCGCCGCCGGCTGAGGCCGAGGCTGAGGCGGAGGCGGAGGCGGGGGCTGGGGTTCCGACGCCATCGCCTTCGCTATCATGTTGGCCTCCTTCCGCTTGGCGTCCACGTCCGCCAGCTGCGTGCAGAGGGCCTCCCGGAACTGCTTCTGGGTCAGCGGAACGCGACCTTTCATCCGGGCCAGCTCCTTGTGGATTATGTGGCTGTTGACGACCGCAATGTCCACAAAGTGGAGGAACAGCTTCTTGTACCAGCGCATGGTCTTCTGGCCGACGTTGTAATATTTGATGAGGGCGTCGGACAGGTCGACCCCGCCCATGTACTTGTTGTACTCGACCACGGGGTCGGGGACAGGGACCGAGCGGCATCGCCAGGTTCCGTTGGGGTTCTTCATGCGTCGCTGCGCCGACTGCCCGCTGTAGGCCTTATGGATTGTGGAACAGAGATGGACGTCTCTTGAGTCCTTCCACTTGACGTAGAGGAGGGGGCCGCGCCTGATCCACCTCATGTCCCCTCGATCGGCCCTCTTCGGGAGCGCGTTCACCTCGGTCTTCGGAAAGCAAGTCGATTTCTCCTTCATGGTGCCACAAGCTCCGTAGTGGATCTGGTGGAGGTGGCGGAAGAGAGCCGTGCTGGTGAAAAAGTTGTCCACAAAGATGCGGAAACCCGTCCCGAGGAAGCGCACCCGGAGCAGGTTCACGGCGGAGTCGAAGCTCTGGCCTTTCCCGCTGGGAGAGAGCGACTTCCCCTGGTACACGCTGAACTCGCACGTGTACCCCGTCTTGCTCTCGGCCAGGACAAACAACTTGAAGCCCCACTTTATCGGCTTGGCCTTCATGTGCTGCTTCATCACGTGCCGACCTTTCATGGCTACCATGCGCTCGTCTATGGCCAGATTCTGATTAGGGTGGTAGTACGCCCTGCATGACATCAGGATCTGATCATGCAGTGGCTTCAGGCGAAACAGGGGGTCGTAGCCTTCTTGGCCTCGGAGCTGATCGTTGACGACGTCTCCAGCTGGGTCGCTCATGTGAAGCAGGGAGCCGATGGCCTCAAACTTGTATCCCGGCATCACACTGGCGGGAAAGGGGTGGGTGTGAAGCCTGTCCCTCCTCCACAAATCCCGGGGAGTAGACGGCTTCAGAAGACCGAGGTAAATGACCAACGAGAGATACTTTAACATGTCGTTAGCGTCCACATCTTTTAGAAATAACGCTGTACGTAACCCCTGAAGCCGCTTTCGCTCTTTGTTCTTGTTGGTGTTCTGGCAGAGAATCTTCACGGCTTCCTTGCTGAAGAACAACTGGAACAGTTCCATGGGGCTGTAGTCCTGCTGACGGTCCAGCTGCACTCCGGGGGTCCGCCTCGGGCAGAAGGGGAACTGGTGTGGTTCCTGGTCCTCGTTGCTGAGGTCGCGCCATGCTTCCTTCGTCGCTCGTCTTTTGGTGCACGGCGACTGGAAGTCACCGCTCACCGTTCTCTTCACGGGAGTCCTACCGGGACGGGCAGCAGCAGATGGAGACTGTGTCGAAGGAGGAGGGACAGCAGAGGCTCCAGGACGGTCTGGGCCAGAAGCATCTTCAACCCTGAATTAAGGTGGAAACACATGAATAAGCAAAACAAGACATGGGATATGTACAATAATAGTAATATAACGTACTGTATTATACATCACAATAAAACATGGTAGGCCCAATCAAAACAGTAGTACATGGATATTTTCTTGGCTGCTGTAACTAAATTCCCCAGAAACCCAACTACAATTATAGGGGGAATTCCACTCATACTAAAGCTGAACGCTATACTCTCTGAGGGTTCAGAGTAATTGATTCCTCAAGACAGATTTTCACTATGAACGTTAATTAGATTTGGTTGCTTCGTTTCAATATAATTATCTAAAACTCTATACACTGTAGTAAGTATATAATGCACCTTACTGTCACTATTTGTCTATGTTTCATGAAAACAACTATCCCTTCATAAAGTCTTAGGCAATGCATCTACATAATTTCACCCATACACATGAACATGCTAATTTATATACTGTATATGTATCTGTCAAGGGTGCCAAAATCATGTTGGTCCTTCAGGCAGCTTGTTTAGCTTCAACAGCAGATACAGATCCTTTCCAAAAAATTAGAATATCATGGAAAAGTTGTTAGGTTTTTTCCATAATTCCATTCAAAAAGTGAAACTTTCATAGATTATAGATTCATTACACACAAAGTGAAATATTTCTAGCCTTTATTTGTTTCATTTTTAATAATTTTGGCTTACAGCTCCAGAAAACCCCCAAAACAGTATTTCAAGAAATTAGAATAGTGTGTCGAAAATCAGCATTTACTTCAGTTATTTCAGAGAATTAATGTTTTAGACTGAGTGTCACACTCTAATCATCTAATTTACTCAAAACACCAGCAAAGTTTTTCTACAGGTGTGTCGTTAAATTGGACAGGTATCTGTTTGGTTCAGTATGGGGAAGACTGCAGACTTGACAATTGGCCAGAAGACCATCATTGACACCCTCCAGAAGATGGGTAAGCCACAAAAGGTCATCGCTAAGGAGGCTGGCTGTTCACAGAGTGCAGTGTCCAAGCATATCAATAGAAAGTTTAGTGGAAGGGAAAAATGTGGCAGGAGAAGGTGCACAAGCAAAAGAGATGACCGTAGGCTTCAGCGGATTGTCAAGCAAAGACGATTCCAAAATTTGGCAGAGATGCAGAGGGAGTGGACTGAGGCTGGAGTCAGTGCTTCAAAAACCACCACGTACAGAGTGTGACACTCAGTCTGAAAACAACTTTTCCATGATATTCTAATTTTTTGGAAAGGATCTGTATATCTGGAAGCTGCAAAATACTACACAATTTCTCCACAGGTTCCAGTGTCTTCTGAGAAACAGTCATCCCAAAGAAACGGAAGGTTTGACATAACCTCAAGGACTCCACTTGCCGTGGTTCCACTTTCACTCCCGTCTTCTGACGGGAAAAGGCTAGCACTGGGCTGTCTTTGGCTCTCAGCTGCAATAGCTCATAATATGTGCTTGACTCGTCAGTGCCATTCCGGAAAGGCAAACCCTGCTCTGCCAAATACAGCGTAGTCTCCATAATTTTCAGCAAACCGTCACAGGCTGTGGGGCTTGGTCTTACAGCTTTGATGAGACAATCTGGCTATTAACAGACTGACTCTTTGTATAATGTAACCACTTCACTGTGGCCTCTGCATGACATGTACACTACTCATGCTTTCTAAAGAGAAAAGGCCTACTCCTCCATGTATTAAAAGCCTTTTGAAATAAAAGCATCCTTTGTTTTGTTTTTTGTTTGAAAATGCAAGCACGCTAAGCTGACTGGCTGTTCAACATGTTTTGCAGAAAAAAAAAAAACCTGTTAGTCCCACTACATACATCTTTGACCTTGTGTAATGGTATGGAGGGTTGGTTTGGGTGCGACCGAATTGCCTTATCTAAGTTCCCTGGACCTTACAAGCTATCACACGTCTGCCAAGAACCAAACAAGATATATTGCATTTAGCTTGAGGTATTATAAAGCCCCTGGTGGCAGTTATGTGACATACTGCACGCATAGCGACTGCATCTGTTGCCAGCTCCAACCAACTTGCATGTTTCATGATGTAACCTTGATCTACCTCAATGTGTAATGTCTATTTGACAACACAAAACTGTTACTCATATACTAATATACACCTTGAAGCTCTTAGTGTACTCTTGGCTATTTCATCTTGTAACAAATGTTAACAACGCGACCTTGATCTAACTACCAACCTGCTTGAACAACTCTCCATCACTTGGTCCCGGATGTCTTGAATGCCGACGTCCCCTTGGTCCTCTCTATTTGACAAAAAAATAAAACTGTGACGTACGTACTAATCTACACCTTGTAGCTCTTAAGTGTACCCATGGCTTTTTATCTTGTTTCAAGGCAACTGTTACCAACTTGCTTCTTTTCATAACGTGATCTTGATCTAACTTAATATCTACTAACCTGCTTGAACATTTCTCCAGAACTTGGCCGTAGATGTCCTGAGTGCAACTCCTCGCTCCTGTCTATTTAAATTGTAAATAAACCCTAAAACCAATTTTTTTTTAGCTGATAACCGACATACCCAGGTGCTAGAGATTGATCCTGTTGCAAATCGGGACATTTCATCGCAGTGCGTAGCATCATTACGAAGAGTAGTGTATTTTGGCTAACTAGTGACACGGTGGTGAAACGTAGGCTATTGCAGTAATTTACTATTGGCTGTTGTACAGTATATGTGATTTGCCAGTACATGTGATGTCACACCAACTGGGTGCATCTGGCTACGCCCTTCGACTTTACACTATAAATAGCTTTTTTTACAACACGCATGGGAGATAGCTTGATGCAGGGAACACAGGTGCACCTGTTGAAAACGTTCTGCTTGCATGTACTTAACGATATAGTCAACCCATAGGGTTTGCCTGTAGGAAATACGTTTTTTCCACCTTTTCGATGGCATACGGGGGAATAAAGTTATGATATTGGAAATCTAGCTAGTCTAATACTTTTTTTTTTTTCTTCTCCAACCGTTTTCCAACATAATTAATTAAATCGCAGCAATCACATTTTCTTTCTCCCTCTCTCCCACTATTCTCTCGATTTGAGGCCGTGGGAAAAGCAAGTACCTGCCACTGATCTAAAAAATGCACTTTATGACAACGGACCACAATGACACAGTAGTAACGTTCGGCTATCCCACAAGATAGCCTACTTAACAATCTAACGTTAGTTAACTTAGCTAACGGTTAAATGGTTATGACTGGACAATGTTCATGTTTATGCAGTTTTTCCCGTAATGAGATAATGTTCCATGTCGTTTTAATGTGGCTATATGACTAAATTTAGCGAAGTTACGACAAGTTTCGTTGTAAACTAATTCACGGCTAATTTAGCAGCCTTAAACAATGTTAACTGAAACGTAGGAAAAAAAAAAAAACTTGGGCGTGGCTTGATAACTCAGGCCCAAACCTTTCAGGAGTACCTTTCCCACCGCCGATGTGATTTTTTTAACCGCAAAAGGAGGCGTGGTCGCTCTGAAACAGCCTGTTCATTTACCCTTTAAAAAAACAAAAAACTGTTACTCACATACTAATATATACTTGGTAGCTCTTAGTGGACACATGGCTTTTTTTTTTCTTGTTTCAAGACAAGTGTTAGGAACTTTCATGTTATACAATGGGACCTTGATCTAACTTAATATCTACTAACCTGCTTGAACATTTCTCCAACACTTGTCCATAGATGTCTTGCGTACTGATGCCCCCTCGCTCCTGTCTATTTTACAAAACACAACTGTTACTCACAAACTAATCTACACCTTGTAGCTTTTAGTGTACCCATGGCTTTTTTTCTTGTTTCAAGACAACCGTTACCAACTTGCTTGTTTCATAACGTGACCTTGAAATAAAGAAAATGTCTACTAACCTGCTTGGACCTTTCTCCACCGCTAGGCCCTGGATGTCTTCTGTGCCTTCACCGACTTGCTCCTGTCTATTTAACAAAACACAACTGTTACGTAATAATATGCACATGGTAGCTCTTAGTCTACTCCTGCTATTTTATCTTGTTTCAAGACAACTGTTATCAACTTGCTTGTTTCATAACGTGACCTTGAAATAACAAAAATGTCTACTAACCTGCTTGAACCATTCTCCACCGCTAGACACTGGATGTCTTCAGTGCCTTTACATACTTGCTCCTGTCTATTTGACAAAACACACCTGTTACTCACAAACTAATATACACCTGGAAGCTCTTAGTCTACTCATAGCTATTTTATTCTGTTTCAAGACAACTGTTACCAACTTGCTTGTTTCATAACGTGACCTTGAAATAACAAAAATGTCTACTAACCTGCTTGAACCTTTCTCCACCGCTAGACACTGGATGTCTTCAGTGCCTTTACATACTTGCTCCTGTCTATTTGACAAAATACAAATGTTACGTAATAATATACACATGGTAACTCTGTCTATTCCTGCTATTTTATCTTGTTTCAAGATTACTGTTAGAAACTTGCTTGTTTCACAATGTCACCTTGATCTAACAAAATGTCTACTAACCTGCTTGAACATTTCTCCACCGCTAGGCCCTGGATATCTTCAGTGCCTTTACTGACTTGCTCCTGTCTATTTGACAAAGCAAAACTGTTATTCACGTAATAATATATACTTGGTAGCTCTTAGTGGACACATGGCTTTTTTTTTTCTTGTTTCAAGACAACTGTTACCAACTTACTTGTTTCATAACATGACCTTGATCTAACTTAATATCTACTAACCTGCTAGAACATTTCTCCATCACTTGGCTGTAGATGTCCTGAGTGCCTGTATCTCCTTGCTCCTGTCTATTTGACAGAACACAACCGTTACTCACATACTAATATACACCTGGTATCTCTGAGTGTACTTGGGGCTAAGTTGCTTGTTTCATAACGTGACCATGATCTAACTTAACGTCGACTAACCTGCTTGAACAACTCACGGAACAACCCCTTTGCTCCTGTCTATTTTACAAAATAAAACTATTACTCATGTAATAATATACACCTGGTAGCTCTTAGTGTACCCATGGCTTTTTTCATGTTTCAAGACAACTGTTACCAACTTGCTGGTTTCATAACGTGACCTTGAAATAACAAAAATGTCTACTAACCTGCTTGAACCTTTCTCCACCGCTAGGCCCTGGATGTCTTCAGTGCCTACACCGACTTGCTCCTGTCTATTTAACAAAACACAACTGTTACTTGCGTAGTAATATAAAGCTGGTAGCTCTTATTGTATTCCTGGCTATTTTCTCTTATTTCAAGACAACTGTTACCAACTTGCTTTTTTTCATAACGTGACCTTGATCAAACAAAATGTCTACTAACCTGCTTGAATATTTCTTCACCGCTTGGCCGTAGATGACTTGCGTGCCGATGCCCCCCTGTCTATTTCACAAAACAAAACAGTAACTCACATACTACTATATACCTCGCAGCTCCTAGTCTACTCATGCTATTTTATCTTATTTCAAGACAACTGCTAGGAACTTGCTCACCATGGGACCTTGTTATAATTCAATGTCTACTAACCTGCTTGAACATTTCTCCACCACTTGGCCATTGATTTCTTGCGTTCCGATGCCCCCTTGCTCCTGTCTACTTGACAAAACAAAACTTACTCACAAACTAATATATACACCTCGTAGTTCTTAGTCTACTCATAGTTATTTTATTCTGTTTCAAGACAACTGTTACCAACTTGCTTGTTTCATAACGTGACCTTGAAATAACAAAAATGTCTACTCACCTGCTTGAACCTTTCTCCACCGCTAGGCCCTGGATGTCTTCAGCGCCTTCACCGATTTGCTCCCGTCTATGTGACAAAACACAAATGTTACGTAATAATATACCCATGGTAGCTCTTAGTCTATTCCTGCTATTTTATCTTCTTTCAAGATAACTGTTAGAAACTTGCTTGTTTCACAATGTCACCTTGATCTAAGAAAATGTCTATTAACCTGCTTGAACATTTCTCCACCGCTAGGCCCTGGATATCTTCAGTGCCTTTACTGACTTGCTCCTGGCTATTTGACAAAACAAAACTGTTATTCACGTAATAATATATACTTGGTAGCTCTTAGTGTACATATGGCTTTTTATTTTCTTGTTTCAAGACAACTGTTACCAACTTACTTGTTTCATAACGTGACCTTGATCTAACTTAATATCTACTAACCTGCTAGAACATTTCTCCATCACTTGGCTGTAGATGTCCTGAGTGCCTGTACCTCCTTGCTCCTGTCTATTTGACAGAACACAACCGTTACTCACATACTAATATACACCTGGTATCTCTGAGTGTACTTGGGGCTAAGTTGCTTGTTTCATAACGTGACCATGATCTAACTTAACATCTACTAACCTGCTTGAACAACTCTCCACCACTTTGTCCCGGATGCCTTGAATGCCGACATCCCCTTGGTCCTGTCTGTTTGACAAAAACAAAATGGAACTCATGTAGTAATCTACACCTTGTATCTCTTAGTGTACTCATGGATTATAATTTGTCTCAAGACAACTGTTAGGACTTGCTTGTTTCATCACGTGACCTTGATCTAACTAAATGTCTACTAACCTGCTTGAACCTTTCTCCACCGCTAGGCCCTGGATATCTTCAGTGCCTACACCGACTTGCTCCTGTCTATTTAACAAAACACAACTGTTACTTGCGCATTAATATAAAACTGGTAGCTCTTATTGTACTCCTGGCTATTTTTTCTTATTTCAAGACAACTGTTACCAACTTGCTTTTTTCATAACGTGGCCTTGATCTAACTAAATGTCCACTAACCTGCTTGAATATTTCTCCACCGCTTGGCCGTAGATGACTTGCGTGCCGATGCCCCCTTGCGCCTGTCTATTTCACAAAACAAAACGGTAACTCACATACTACTACATACCTCGCAGCTCCTAGTCTACTCATGCTATTTTATCTTATTTCAAGACAACTGTTAGGAAGTTGCTCACCATGGGACCTTGGTCCAACTCAATGTCTACTAACCTGCTTGAACATTTCTCCACCACTTCGGCCTGGATGTCTTGACTGCTTGTACCCCCTTGCACCTGTCTATTTGACAAAACAAATCTGTTATTCACATACTAATATACACCTGGTATCTCTTTGTGTACTCATGGCCAACTTGCTTGTTTCATAACGTGACCATGATCTAACTTGCTATCTACTAACCTGCTCGAACATTTCTCCACCGCTAGGCCATAGATGTCTTGCGTGCCGATGCCTCCTTGCTCCTGTCTATTTTATAAAACACATCTCTTACTCACAAACTAATATACACCTGGTAGATTGTAGTCTACTCATGCTATTTTATCTTGTTTCAAGACACCTGTTAGCAACTTGTTCACCATGGGACCTTAGTCTCACTCAATGTCTACTAACCTGCTTGAACATTTCTCCACCACTTGGCCGTAGATGTGTTGCGTGCCGATGCCCCCTTGCTGCTGTCTATTTGACAAAACAAAATTCTTACTCACGTAATAATACACACCTGGTAGCTTTTAGTGTACCCATGGCTTTTTTTCTTGTTTCAAGACAACTGTTACCAACTTGCTGGTTTCATAACATGACCTTGAACTAACAAAATGTCTACTAACCTGCTTGAACCTTTCTCCACCGCTAGGCCCTGGATGTCTTCAGTGACTTGCTCCTGTCTATTTGACAAAAAAAACAAATCAGTTACTCACATACTAATATACACATGGTATCTTAGTGTACTCTTGGCCAACTTGGTCGTTTCATAACATGATCTTGATCAACAAACCCCAACTCCAAAAAAGTTAGGACAATATGTAAAATGCACATAAAAGCAGAAAGCAGTGATTTGTAAATTCTCTTTTACATATATTTAATTGAAAACAGTACAAAGATAAGATATTTAATGTTTTTTACCTTATCAACTTTATTGATTTTTCTAATAGACTGGGAAGTTCAAAAAACACCTGTTTGGAACATTCCACAGGTAAAAAGATGATGCTATCATGACTGGGTATAAAATGATATCAAAAGACTCTTGATATCTTATTTTCTGGTACTCTTACAAGTGATACTATAACCTGCACTTGAATGGATCTCTATGGGAATTGGGGGGTGGGACTAGATTAAGCTGTACATTACACAGGAATAGCATGGAACCCATGGTTAGCTAAATGGCTGTAAATGTTTCTCCTGGCATATTTTCCTATTGAACTCTATGGAAAAATAAGTCAGGAGAAACAACCCTTCAAGTGATCCATCCATATCTACTGCATATCTGGCAGCAGAGTGATGGTTTGAGGCTCGTTTGATACTGCAGACCCTTGATGACACAACCATTTAGCCAACCATGGGTTCCATACTATTCCTGTGTAATTTACAGTTATGTACTAATATACACCTGGTAGCCCTTAGTGTATTCATGGCTACTTTTTCCTCACAGCTAATAATGATACGGCGTTAGTTATCATTATCATGAACTCGTTTACTGTAACGATAGCTTGTAGCTTGCTAATCAGTAACCTACTTGCTGAGCATCATGCAATCTTGCTGAGCAAACATGCTATCTGCTAGTTACACTGCAAAAACCTAACTGTTAAATGTCTTAAATTTTTTCATCTTTTAATGAGACTTAAACTTTTTTCTCTCAAGTCGAAAATATTAGCTTGTTTTAAGTTACTTTTTGCTTGACACATGAAATTGTCACCCCCCGTTGGCAAATCTGGAAATGAGTCAATCCGTTTAATCTCATTGGCAATCTTATTGCCTCATGTAGCAGATTTTAAGTCTAAACATAGGACTAAAGTACTTGTTAAGATTTCCTTATTGTTTGGTTTTTGCAGTGTAGCTGATCCAAGGTTGCATTTGAACCAATTTGGTGGCACAGTACATTACAAACCTGGAATAATATTGTAGTAAATGGGTAGCCAGTAAGTTTGTGGCAATACTACCTAAATTGCGACGACGACCTTGGTAAGTATATATAAATAAATGCTCAATTTTCTCTTGCATGACTTCAACAACTTTATTTTCATAAAGTAAAAAAAAACAAACAGCCACACAAGAAGAACGGGTAAACACATTCACAGAAATAAACAAATAAATAAATAATAATAATACGTAAAAATCCAATAGTTTTACTGCTCTCCTGCCTTCTGGTCAATGTTGACTCCTTTGCCTTCAGCATCGCTGAAAGAAAGAGATTAATTAGTTAATTAGATTAATTAGATTAAGTTCCACCAGTTATTACTCCAGATATTGCTAGTCCAGATTGAGTTATTTGGGAAAAATAGCAGCAAGACAGCAATGCTGTGCAACACAAAAGTAAGGCGCTTAGGGAGCAAAAATGCAATCACAAATTAGATAAAACTTATTTCAGAACCTTACACATTTTAAGTCCCAATACAACAAGGCACAACTAGAGGACTACATGGATACACAAAGAGGTGACACGTTTTCCCATGAGGGCTACTTCAGGTATCAGATATAGGACCTATACCTGAAGAAGCTTTCATTGCGAGACACATTGTTTCGTTGTGTATATCCCTGTAGTCCTCCACAGCTTCTCTACTCTTTTCCGCCTTGGATCTATTGGGAATTTAAGTATGGAAGCATCGTGCCAAAATTCAAATGAAAATGCAAATCAGAGATTGCATTGTGTTTTCATTCGATGTGCGCAAAAACCATGACATAATTCAAATGAAGATGCAAAAGGCCACTTTGCGTTTTCATTTTCAAGTTAACGTACGCACTTTATCTGACAATTTGAAAAGTTAAATGCATATCCATTTTATATATTTTTTCCCGCCCTCTATGATACAACCCTGCCATAATTTAAATGAAAATTAAAAACCACATTTGAAATGGCAGTTTATTATTGTAATCGCATGGTCCATGACAAAAAGTCACCAATTAACATTTAATTTTCATGTTTTCTGGCACAAGGGTGACGTAAATCAAATCCAATGGCATTGCTTCAGTTCACATTATCATTTCCGCATGGTCACGCAAAAAACTGTCGAACCTGCAAATCAAACTGTGTACCTAGGCGGGGGATCGAAGACCAACACAACCAAAGCTCAACATTTTAACCCCATACTAATGTGGAATATTTAAATGTTGATAAGATTGAAATTGACTGAGATCGACCAATGGTTAGCATTGAACATTATTATAAAGTCATGTATACACTTTTTATTGATCACCTGACCTTGGATGACCTTGAAAGTACAAACTCAATGTCAATGTGATTTACATGCTTCATATCATCAAAATGGATGATCATATGCCTATGGCAGTGCTAGGTATAGAAAATATTCACAAAATCCTCCTGTTTATATTTCAGTTGCGCTTTCCACATGCGGATATAGCACCTCTCAGAGTGCATTTCCTGTTTACATGTGCTTAGCGCGTGATTAACATTAATAGGGCTGCGTTTCTATTGATAGAAATACATCAATGAGGCAGGCAAGGGAGCTGTCTGAACTACCTCAAAGGTTGCTCTGGACGAGCGTCTCATTATCGAAAACAGCCACGGGCAAGGGTCCTGGCCATCGCTGTCGAAGTACCGCTATACGCCGCAGGCCTCCACACATTTCCACAGACAAAAAAAATGTCAAAAATAAAAACACGTGTCTCTAGGTGTACCTCTTTCTGAAAAAATAAATAAATAAATTTATCTGACTACAGGGGGGTATTCCACAAAGCAGGATTACGGAGTTAGCTAAGGATAACTGCACTGAGTACAATCCGGAACAGCTGTTTTTACTTCAGTCCATGTTCCAGATTTGTAAGGGTTCCGGGTTTTACTCAGTGCAGTTATCCAGGTAACTCAGTAATCCCGCTTTGCGGAATACCCCCCTGGTTTATTTGAGCCTGGGGGGTATTCTGCGAATAAATATAAAAGGAAACATCAAATCAACATCTTGTTTATTTACCTCCAGTTAGCTTCACATCAGCAAAAGAATATTAGAAGTGCACACCAATTGATTCAATCAGAAAGTCTGAAGGAAAAGTCTAAAGACTGAAATATCAAACACCACCATAGAATCACCCGCCTTAGGAGAAACTTACGCTTTATGGGTGTTCCGAGACTGCTCTCTGGGAGGGGCCAGGTGCCGTAACATGGCACGGCTCCTTGATTTGTTCTAGTTCCTTGCAAATCTTGGGTATCTCTGAAACATTCAGAAACTAAAATTGTAAAACTCACACTACCAGATTAATTATAGTATGGTACATTAACATGCAAGTCATGCATCTTATACCAATGATTCAACAAAAAGAACATTTGTGCAATGTAAAAGAAAAAAGTTAATTGTAAATGGGTTGCCAAATCTTTACCAAAACTTTGTGGAAAAACCCGTCAAGAAGAACAGATAAAAACATAAGAATCCCATTTAAGAAGTGACAGAATAATTGCCATGTAATGAGGAGCAAGGTGACTGGATGGCCTCAGAATTCACACAAGACTTCAAGAAGTGTCTATATGCCATGAGAGATTCTCCTGTCAGTAAGGAAAAAAAATAAATACAAACCTCCCAAAAGTATGGTGAAAAGAAGTTGAAAGCAATCAATCAAAATAAAACATTTATAATTATTTTAGGGTCAACTGTTCCACTAACCCTTACAAAACTGGATAGTTTGCTGCAAACTCGCAGCTAATATGCAGTGCATTTGCCACAAACTAAACTGTTTTCCACAAAATGTTGCCAGAGGTTTGCAAGACTTTGCCAGTAGTGGTGAAATTCTGGTGAACTTCTTGCAACAATGGGAGTTCCCACAAAGCTAATTTGCATGTGAAAATATGAGCTTGCCACAAACCTGCGGCAACAATGCCAAAGGTTTGACACAAATTTGCCAGAAGGCCTATATTTCTGTAAGGGAACCCAGTGGTGCACAACAAAGGGCAAATCTGTTTCAGGATTTGTGTGCCACCTTCTGCCCTTAACTATTTAATTAGCTCAATCATATCTTTATCTGACGTGTATAAGCAATAGTTGTAGCCATAGGCTGCAAGTGTATCCTAAAGATTTTACTGTGCTCAAGTACAGGAATGAACCAACGTAGTTTACAGACCTGTCAGAAAACGAAAACTAAGGCAATTGACTGGAACAAAAACCAGCACGCAGACCAGCCGTCCAAGAGTTGTACATCCCTGCTTTAACCAGTCAATCACCCCTTGTAATAGTACTTTAAAACAAAAGGACAAGTTCCCAAGAGTTGGCATGTGTAATACATCGGACTGTATAGAACATGAAATAATTTTAATTTTTTTTAAAGTAGTTAAGATAATTAGACAATTGGTTTTAAGTCTTATTAATTAATTCAAATAATTAAGTCAAAGTATTCAAACATGTTGTAGAGAAAGTCTTTGTGATTACAATGAGACCAAGACATTTATTTTACCATTTTACCAAACGTTGAGGTGCTACAAGGTTGTACAAGCTTGTAAAAATATGATGTTTTGTGTCAATTTTACAGGGAGATTGCAATGAGAATGATATATACTAATTACTACACAAATGTGAAAACCATAACACGGCGATATCCAGCAGCAGTACAGGAAATTTAAACTATTTTAGTTTTTCTTTCCTTTTTTTTTTCTTAATGATCGATTCGGCTCACCCCTACGTTAACTGGTTAACGTTAACATTACAAATGATGATGAAGACCTTCCGGTAGCTAAGCTAACTAGCATATAATCAATAGCTAATTTAATAGAATCCATTGCAAGGCATCAGCCTACTCCTTCTAGCTTGCTAGTCCTAAGCAAGTCTTACGTAACAGGTAGGTAGTTAAATTAGTCGACAGTTGAGCAGAAGCTGAAACAAAAATTTTATTTGATAATTATAAGCCGTTTACGTTGACATGAGTTAACTTACCACCAACTTTAATTATTTTGGTTGGGTAAAATGGCCATCCTCCTTTGGGTTTATTCCTGCTTGACCACCATTCCACGACAAAGTCATCATCGCCGTCCCCTACTCCATCAAGGTAAGCATCCACATCAAAGTTACGAATGTGCCTCACATCCACAATGCTATATTTCCCCTCATCTTCCCCCACGGACGCAAACATTAAGTACCAGAGAAGTTTTTACTTGTGACAGTAGTGATCTTTTTTTTTTTTGTCTCATCGCTCTTCGTCAAGAAGAACTGTTAACTGGAGGGCCTGCGTGCTTTGATTTTAAAATTCATCCAATGATTTACAGGAATGTGAAGACATACATGTTGTGTGTACAATGCATTTTGTTGATTTTATCAAATAAAAAAAGAGAGAGAGAGAGAGAGAGAGACTGGTGAGGTGTGGGACTACATGTATAACTTTTAAATGTTAAGTCACGCTTGCTAAATGTTTCACATGAGGTGAAAGAGTTTGACTCATTTCAGGATTTGCCATTGGGATAAGAAAATGTCACTTGTCAAGTAAACAGTAACTTTAAAATAAGCCAATATTTTCCACTTGAGGGAAAAAAATAAGATCTTGAGTGCACAGAACATTCTATGGAGCTCCGTTCAAATTAATTTGTGGAATATGATGATGATGGAGGGGATGAAGACTTGGTTGCAGGGAGAGATGAAGCGGTAGAAATAACAGATGACACGAAAATGAAATGACAAAAAAAAACAGAATGAACTGGCTTTCGCTTATTAACTGACAATGCATTAGTGGATTCGCTGAAAGCAGTAAATGCTATCAGTGGCAATCCAGCTGTATCTTCTACAAACAAAAAAAAATGTTGATGATGTCAAACAACATGTTCAGTTGCATCACATCTGAGAAACATGCTCCGCTCTGCTCAATGCTACGGAAGCTAATGAGGACATCGTGCCACGCAGAAAACCCATAAGGTGCATGAGCTGGTAAAACAGGGTCATGTTTTCATTGTTTTACCGCTTGAAGCCCAACTTCATGACTTCAATGTTAACGCATAGACAGCAGGTAGACTCAGTAGGCATCATCAAAGATAATTGTGATGGACACTTGCATCAGTCAGGTATGAGTGATAAAGGTTCTCAGTCTGGTTACCACTTGAAACTATTATTTACATTTAGACGTGACGGTGTGCCAGTATGGTTGCAAAAGGGCAGAGAATTTTCGTTGGGAAAAGTTAAGCTCTGGAATTTTGGAAATTTTGACCAATTTTTTTTTTTTTTTGCAAAAGTTAGCCTATAACTTGGAACTTAAATTTAGTTGGAAAATACACTACTGCAATTCTAGATCTTGCAGCATGCTTTGGTTAAAACAACCCAATTTAATGCGAATTCAGTTGAATTTCAACCCTGCACTGTGCATTCTTCCATAGAGTACTCGTGACTATTTTTTGTGAATATACACAAAAAGCAAAAGCAATAGTGACAGGTGTCCCCGTGATAAACATAAAAGGGGCCGTCAATTTTGCCATGCTTTGATCTAGTTAAAGTCACCATGAAACGGAAGTTAGAGCAGCACTAGCTTCCGCGATATGACGTATACGCGAGCAAAACAAATCTTTAGACAGGAATTTTTTGAAGGGCGGGGAGTCGATTTGATTGACGTCAAATGCGAACACATTACCTGCCAAGGTGTAAAGGTACATTGATTGGAGGGAAACAGACATATTTGATCTACATTATTGGTTCCAATTTTGATGCACGCCCAGTGGAATTTGATGACGCAAAGTGAAATCCAGGAAATGAAGGGGGAAAAACATTGACTTAAAAATACAGAAGTATTACAATTTTATAATTTTTTTTGGTACGTATACTTTTAGACATGTTTTCATGTGGTTGTCTAGAATTCACTGAATTTATGAAAAAGTGAAATTTGATTTCAGCTCGTCTTTAAAGGAACTGTGCCTGGTTCATCCGGGGCTGACAAAATCAGTAGTATCAATGTGGTTCAGTAGCTAGTACCAGGATATGCCATGCTATAATGACAGACAATACAAGAGGTACATTGTAATCTACAGCAAATTAGGCCTGGGCGATATACTGCAACGATGATTATCGAATGCGATAACGGTCATCGCCACCGTGTGTATTGGCTTTCTTTTTGTGTTTTTTTTTTTTCTTTAGTTATACCTGAGGCAGTCGTAGACATCCAACCTTCAGAGGCCACCTGAGATTCTTCCAGGGGGGGGGGAAAAAACGACACTACTACTGTTACCTTTTGAGCGTTAATAAGACAGCCAATCAGCTGACAAAAACACATCACGTGATCACACTGAAGCTGTACGACCTTGCTGCTGATTGGCTGTCGTGTCAAGACCCCAGATAAGTCATTGAGAAAGAGGACCATCTTGTTCTACATAATGTTGCTGACTATATCAAGAACTTAGTTGTTTATTACTACGACAGGATTCTGTTGAATGTGGAGGTTGTTAAAACACAGTCCTACTCAAAACAGATTGTTTTTTTTGTTTTTTTTTTCCTCTGTAAAAGCCTTTGTGTTAGCTGATTTTGGAAATGGGAAAACCTTTTATGCAATTGGAAAATACTTTGAGGAAGACAAACACAATTTTCATCAACATTCTCAAACCCATTTCAGTGCTGAGCCATTAAAAAAAAGTGTTTGTGTGTACGCATTAGAGCAGTGTGAGTGAGCTACCTAATCAAATTTATAAACCACTTTGAGTTGGTAAACTGATGTAAGAGAATGACTCAGACATAGGCCTAACAGTATAAAACATACTGATGAATCTCAAGACTGATTAATGCCAAACTGGTGTTTAAATTGGAACTTGTGCTATAGAAAGTGATCTGGTGCTGTGTATCTGACAGAATAACATTTTTAAAACTAAAATGAAAGGATGAAATTAAATCTAATTCATATGTATGGTGCTTCGACGGTAAGCTTAATTGAAAAGACAACAAACAATATGGTATGTCTATTAACTGATGTTAAGGAAGAAATCTGTTGAAAGTAAAACTATTGCGTTCGAACAGAACACTGAACATTATTAAATCAGCAAAGCAACTCCGCATTGATGGTGATATGATTAGACTATATGATATTCGTATTCGTGACATTTGTGACGTAAAATAAATATTTGAAATCACTACTTGTGCAATTCTGATTATAGAATAATAGATAGTAGAATTGCTCTATAGATAATATAATTGCTCTGTGAAATGGCCAGTGTAAGTTTAGCATATACCCTAATGCAGTGGTTCCCAAACTCGGTCCTCGGGGACCACTGTGTATGCTGGTTTTCATTCCAACCACAATTGCAATCCCAAAGTGGCCATATATCCACAATTTCACCAATTAGGAGCCTATTGATTCACCTCAGTCTTTCATTTTATTGAATAAAATAAAATTAATTTGGTCAGTTAAAAAATAAAAAGATTTTGTTGCCCATTTTTGTAATTATTTGCAATATAGCACAATGAGAATATTGTACTTTTATTATTCATGACATGCATAGCTATTGCTAACATAATGTGGCTTAAGAGGGTAAATAATCCCTCTAAATATGACAAACACCTAATTAAGAACAACTTACATCTTGTTAAAATTTTGGGATTGCAATTGTGCTTGGAACGAAAACCAGCAGACACAGTGGTCCCCGAGGACCGAGTTTGGGAACCACTGCCCTAATGCCAGAATACATTTGTCACAAATGTATTACATTCAATTTAGCTACATGTTGACATCTGTGGTTATGCCAAATAGGCCTGTAAGACATGAGAAAATGTTTATTAACATTGTGAACCAGTTCCCAAAGTGTTTGTCATAAACATATCTCCACAAAGGGGTATACACTGGAGCATATGTGCGCCATTTTCTTCCCAAAATCCCCAAAAAACATGCATGTTAGGCTAACTGGGGGGGGGGGGGGGGTCTGAACAGGGAATTGATGTAAAAAGTTCATGGCTGAATCCCAAACTGAGCCCTAATGGACTTGCAGACTTTAATGCCATATTTCCGAGGGCAGGTAAGTCTGCATTGATGCAAAAAGTGTGGGTAGAGGGTGCGAAAAGTCTGCAAAAAACACTTGCCAAAAATGCTGTTTTCACAATGGGACGGTCCTAACTTAGCACTCACAATGGGACGGTCCTAACTTAGCACTCACAATGGGACGGTCCTAACTTAGCACTCACAATGGGACGGTCCTAACTTAGCACTCACAATGGGACAGTCCTAACTTAGCACTCACAATGGGACAGTCCTAAGCACTTGCAAACTTAGAGAGAATGCGCATTTGAGTCCATGAGTCCACAGAATGGGATTCAGCCTGTGTGCGCTCAGTGAACTTATCCTGTGCATGTGTACCTACCCTACCCTGTATAAATAAAGGTTAATATATATTTTATATATATATATATATATATATAGTATGCTGAACTGTAAGTTAAATAGTAATGCAAATATAAGGTGTCCTAAAATGGCATCAAGAAGATGACAACATAACTCATATTCAGACACTAAGGGCCTGATTTACTAAGACCTTTAGCATGTGCAAAACCGATTAGCCCACGCAAAACCAATAACATGACCAATCATTGGTCATATCATTAGTTTTGCGTGTGCCAAAAGGTTTTGCACATGCTAAAGGTCTTTCTAAATCAGGCCCTAACTCTCAAATCAAATGAATGGGTGCAAAACTGTGCTGTTGGGTCGCCACGTGCAAGATAAATGAACATTGCTTTTTCGGCGGAACGCCCCTTTCATGTTTACCTACAATCTAAGTTCCACTGTATATATGCGGAGAAAATATGCACTTCGTAATAACTCTTACTGTCTGTAAGATCGCCTAATGTCTACACTTTAGGCGATAGGATCAATGCTACTACCGCAGCGAAGTGATCAAACATGTTACCTGCAGGGCTAGGTAGCTGCTAGCTAACCTCTAGCTGGTTAGCACAAATGGCCTGGTCCTAATAGGCCTACATATAAAAATGTAGCATAAGATGATCAGTGATGAAACACTTTACGCCTTCCTACAAGAAATTGCATACACAAGCGGGTGTAAAAGATGCAAAACGTAACAATAGGGACACAATAACCACTAATACTTACACGTCGAGGACAACGTCAATGCTTTCAGAATCAGAGCATCCGTCGCTCTCCCTTTCAGACTCACTACTCCAAATCTCCAAAACCTCGGGCATTGTGATATACTTTGCCATACTGAAAATCCACAGCAAAGCAAGGCGCTGGCCGTCAAAAAGGTTTGCTTTGTTTATGCTACCCGTGTGCAATCACACCGTAACAACAATAGAGCGTGCATAGGCGCTGGAGATTGTGGAGAAGGTGGGAGGGGCCAGGCAGGGAAGCCACAGTAGCCTAGTAACCATAGACACGCGTATTTCAAAAGACAGAACGGAACGCCCCCAGCCCATAGAGCGTCAGGAACTAGAGAAAGGGTCAGCCGGATAACGGGGAAACGATGAACTTCTTGCCCATTAAATTCAATGCAGAGAACCGAGCTGATTTGACGGCGAAAGAAAACCTCATCGGTCCATATTTTGTGTGTGATCCAAAATTTCATTTTGTGTAGCCTGGTAATTTGTAATTCTTTTGGTCCACAAGTTTAGGGAAAATATAACATTTTATTTTAATACATTTCTATAATAGAAAGTCTATCCCCAATCTGTTGTCTATATCAGTGGTTTCCAAACTCGGTCCTGGGGCACCCCTGTGTGAGTTGGTTTAAATAATGAAATTAAATAAATTTTTCTTAATTAGTTGCTTTTCATGGTCAGAGAAATTATTTACCCTGTTAAAACCGCATAATGTCAGAACTATGCATGCCATGAAGAATAAAAAATCTCAAGCTCACATTGTGCTGTATCGCAAAAAATTCCATAAATGAAATCATATAATTAAGTAAAATGAACAGCTTGTTAAAATTCTGGGATTGCAATTGCGGTGAGAATGAAAACCAGCATGCACATGGGTGTCTCGACCGAGTTAGGGTCCACCACTACTGCGCTATTACTTTCAAATCCATAATGTGATTCAACAGATCATTTGGGCTTCCCCATCAAATAAGTCAGTAGGTGGCTAATGGAAGTTTAGCTTGCTTGCCCTGAAACACACTGCAATCATATTTAGCACCATGGCTGCCCTGTGTGACAAGCAGATGGTGACAGTTCTATATATGATATTTCCCTAAGTGTAATCAAGACACACAGCATGATAATGGCAATGACTGCACCTCCGGTGCAAGCCCCCTTTTAACCCCAACAGCCCACCAACACAGCTCAGAGTTAATGTGAGAAACCCAGCTTTTGGTGAAGCATTTGGTGAACACCAGAAAAGTTAGGGCAAACATTCCCGGTACGTCCATTTGTATAGTTCCCTGGACATTTTATGCACTTGACTCAAAATCATATCCTGATTCAGTCATGTACACAACTTTAGTCTGACACACCCCTTGTATATTGATTGAGTATCTGAATACTGATGGGACATATACCTTCTGAATATCCTCCAAGGTAAAACACACCCTCCTGTATGCGGTTTTGCAATACCGTCATCAATGGTATGTTATTGTTTTTCATCCAATATTAAAAAATTGCACATTGCAACAGAATGATAAAGATGTGCGGCATAAACTTAAGGTGATGAATTGTCTGTTTTGAATGAAACCCCCACAATTTCATTAAAAAAATCATGTTTCTCACAGCTAGGCTACTTATAGTAACTATATGGTTTCATTTGTAGGCTATATGAGTTTTTAGTTGATTACAGCTAGGCCTATATGTCATGCATATTAAGTAACGTGTAACAACTGACACCCCCTGGTAGCGTGCACACAGTGTATTCACTGTTGAGCAAAGTTAATGATTTGCTCTTACTTCTAGCCCTTGTCAACAAAAGAAAATTGAGAACATTGTACAACCCAATGGAATGCATCACATGGCATCCCCACCTCTAATGTGTGGGAGGCATGAACTATTGTGTGTGACATGAAGAGTTGACCAATAGCTTTGAATGTGGGATGGACTCCCTGTTCCCTATAAGCCAATTGGCACAGGGTTTTGGAGTGCACCCACTGTGACATGAAGCTGGTCTGTTGAAATCCGAAGCTAAAGAGGGCGTGTATTTGGGTGTGCCACGTGATTGGCAGCATGCAAGCATGTTTCTGATTGGGCAAAAACATTGCGTGACAATTGATCCCATGTCACCCCCTACCTGCACAAGCTCAGACCCTCCTGGTGTTTTGCTTCTTTTGTGGGGAGAAATTAGCAAAGAGTTGCATGAGGCCAGCCCAGCTCCAAAGACATCTCAGCACAAAACATGATGGGCCTCATTCACCAATCACTCTACGAACAGATTTGTTCTTAAGACTTTATTTAAAATGTTTCGGGATTAACTGATGTTTGCGTTCTGAGCTTCTGTTCTACCCAAGAAAACAGAAAAAATCCCAAGTAAGAAAATAGTGGTGACCGCCAGAATGTTCATAAAAACGTTTTAAAGAAAGTCTTAAGAACAAATTTTGTTTGTAAAATGGTTTGTGAATGAGGCCTAAATATCAGTAAACCAATAGAGTTTTCTGAAGCTGTAATCTGTAATTTTTTCATGTTAAAATATGCCACATTTTATTTGGTTTTTCATACTGGAATTCTTGTAGCAATATCCATTCAATGGATTTGCTTTCTGTAATTGCTTCTCTATATGATATTTTTCATGGTGCTACCAGGTGCAACATTCCCACCAAGTATTCAAATGTGATGGCGCACGCACAGGAACTTGCATATCGAATGCGGAAGAGCAAGCGCCTAAAATTAGGTTTGATATGTCCCTCAATATTACCATGTCAGACTTCATTGTTGATTGTCTCTAGGCAGTCTTCTTTCTCCAAAACATGCTACCACTGGACTATCTTATAAGAACATTAAACATGCAATGCACTCCTTGTGCAACACCGCAAGCAAACTATGCCCCTTTGGAACTCTGGGATATGGAGTATGAAAACAAACGGTTGTGTCCACCAGTCACCACAGATGTCATCAAAACAACCACTGAAATATTACGGATGACCACTTTAAGAGAAAGCTTTCCCACTTCAGATCATCTCAAGAGGTGATATGAACAGCCCCTCCACAACATCAGCCACTTGAGGCTTCTTATGCATTGTCTTTGACTGGTAGCCAAAGCTAAAAAGCCATTCACCATAGCTGAAGACCTGCTGCTTCCACACACTTCGAAAAAAAGTACGAAAACTACCTAAAAAGGTACAGATAATTGGGATAATCACTGGGGTGGTACCCTATTGGAACATAAACTTGTTCCCCTAGGCAGCAATGCATCATTAATTTTTACCTTTTCTGCTTGAAAAGGTACTTATTAGTACCCAAATAGAACATTATTGTACTTTCTGGGTACATTTGGGAAATTTGTTCCTTAAAGAAGAAAACTCTACCTTCACTGTACCTCTACAGTGCAGCCACTGTTGTAATAACGGAGACTATGCTGGATAAACATGCAGCAGACATACCAAAATCTGTGCCTTTGTCAAATGACACAGTTAGCTGCAGATGGGCACAGACATTACAATAACAATGGTGGGATAGCTCGATGAATCAACTAATGTCAGTGGACAGGCACGGCTTATTGCTTTTGTGAGATGCATTGGTACTGTCGACATTTGTGAACATATACTTTTCTGCAAGAGTTTGTAGGGGGGAAAAAACTGGAGAGGATAATATTTTTTTTAATGTCGTTAATGCTTCTGGGAAAACCGGTCTGAACTGGAAATCCTGTACCGGTGTCTGCATGCGGCCACCTCAAAGCCAAGTCGTGTCGTAGGGCTGGTAGTGCGAGTTAGAGGGGAGTAACCCTGCTGTGCAGTAGGGCTGGTAGTGTGAGTTAGAGGGGAGTAACCCTGCTGTGCAGTAGAGCTGGTAGTGTGAGTTAGAGGGGAGTAACCCTGCTGTGCAGTAGGGCTGGTAGTGTGAGTTAGAGGGGAGTAACCCTGCTGTGCAGTAGAGCTGGTAGTGTGAGTTAGAGGGGAGTAACCCTGCTGTGCAGTAGGGCTGGTAGTGTGAGTTAGAGAGGAGTAACCCTGCTGTGCAGTAGGGCTGGTAGTGTGAGTTAGAGAGGAGTAACCCTGCTGTGCAGTAGAGCTGGTAGTGTGAGTTAGAGGGGAGTAACCCTGCTGTGCAGTAGGGCTGGTAGTGTGAGTTAGAGGGGAGTGACCCTGCTGTGCAGTAGGGCTGGTAGTGCGAGTTAGAGGGGAGTAACCCTGCTGTGCAGTAGGGCTGGTAGTGTGAGTTAGAGGGGAGTAACCCTGCTGTGCAGTAGAGCTGGTAGTGTGAGTTAGAGAGGAGTAACCCTGCTGTGCAGTAGGGCTGGTAGTGCGAGTTAGAGGGGAGTAACCCTGCTGTGCAGTAGAGCTGGTAGTGTGAGTTAGAGGGGAGTAACCCTGCTGTGCAGTAGGGCTGGTAGTGTGAGTTAGAGGGGAGTAACCCTGCTGTGCAGTAGAGCTGGTAGTGTGAGTTAGAGGGGAGTAACCCTGCTGTGCAGTAGGGGTGGTAGTGTGAGTTAGAGAGGAGTAACCCTGCTGTGCAGTAGGGCTGGTAGTGTGCGTTAGAGAGGAGTAACCCTGCTGTGCAGTAGGGCTGGTAGTGTGAGTTAGAGGGGAGTAACCCTGCTGTGCAGTAGGGGTGGTAGTGTGAGTTAGAGAGGAGTAACCCTGCTGTGCAGTAGAGCTGGTAGTGCGAGTTAGAGAGGAGTAACCCTGCTGTGCAGTAGGGCTGGTAGTGTGAGTTAGAGAGGAGTAACCCTGCTGTGCAGTAGGGGTGGTAGTGTGAGTTAGAGGGGAGTAACCCTGCTGTGCAGTAGGGGTGGTAGTGCGAGTTAGAGGGGAGTAACCCTGCTGTGCAGTAGGGGTGGTAGTGTGAGTTAGAGAGGAGTAACCCTGCTGTGCAGTAGGGCTGGTAGTGTGAGTTAGAGGGGAGTAACCCTGCTGTGCAGTAGGGCTGGTAGCGTGAGTTAGAGGGGAGTAACCCTGCTGTGCAGTAGGGCTGGTAGTGTGAGTTAGAGGGGAGTAACCCTGCTGTGCAGTAGGGCTGGTAGCGTGAGTTAGAGGGGAGTAACCCTGCTGTGCAGTAGGGCTGGTAGTGTGAGTTAGAGGGGAGTAACCCTGCTGTGCAGTAGGGGTGGTAGTGTGAGTTAGAGAGGAGTAACCCTGCTGTGCAGTAGAGCTGGTAGTGTGAGTTAGAGGGGAGTAACCCTGCTGTGCAGTAGGGCTGGTAGTGCGAGTTAGAGGGGAGTAACCCTGCTGTGCAGTAGGGGTGGTAGTGTGAGTTAGAGGGGAGTAACCCTGCTGTGCAGTAGGGGTGGTAGTGCGAGTTAGAGGGGAGTAACCCTGCTGTGCAGTAGGGGTGGTAGTGTGAGTTAGAGGGGAGTAACCCTGCTGTGCAGTAGGGCTGGTAGTGTGAGTTAGAGAGGAGTAACCCTGCTGTGCAGTAGGGCTGGTAGTGCGAGTTAGAGGGGAGTAACCCTGCTGTGCAGTAGAGCTGGTAGTGTGAGTTAGAGGGGAGTAACCCTGCTGTGCAGTAGGGCTGGTAGTGTGAGTTAGAGGGGAGTAACCCTGCTGTGCAGTAGGGCTGGTAGTGTGAGTTAGAGGGGAGTAACCCTGCTGTGCAGTAGAGCTGGTAGTGCGAGTTAGAGGGGAGTAACCCTGCTGTGCAGTAGGGCTGGTAGTGTGAGTTAGAGGGGAGTAACCCTGCTGTGCAGTAGGGCTGGTAGTGTGAGTTAGAGGGGAGTAACCCTGCTGTGCAGTAGGGCTGGTAGTGTGAGTTAGAGGGGAGTAACCCTGCTGTGCAGTAGGGCTGGTAGTGTGAGTTAGAGGGGAGTAACCCTGCTGTGCAGTAGGGCTGGTAGCGTGAGTTAGAGGGGAGTAACCCTGCTGTGCAGTAGGGGTGGTAGTGTGAGTTAGAGAGGAGTAACCCTGCTGTGCAGTAGAGCTGGTAGTGCGAGTTAGAGGGGAGTAACCCTGCTGTGCAGTAGGGGTGGTAGTGTGAGTTAGAGGGGAGTAACCCTGCTGTGCAGTAGGGCTGGTAGTGTGAGTTAGAGAGGAGTAACCCTGCTGTGCAGTAGGGCTGGTAGTGTGAGTTAGAGAGGAGTAACCCTGCTGTGCAGTAGAGCTGGTAGTGTGAGTTAGAGGGGAGTAACCCTGCTGTGCAGTAGGGCTGGTAGTGTGAGTTAGAGGAGAGTAACCCTGCTGTGCAGTAGGGCTGGTAGTGTGAGTTAGAGGGGAGTAACCCTGCTGTGCAGTAGGGCTGGTAGTGTGAGTTAGAGGGGAGTAACCCTGCTGTGCAGTAGGGCTGGTAGTGTGAGTTAGAGTGGAGTAACCCTGCTGTGCAGTGGAATCAATGCTCCACACACAGGGAATCATCGGTGTCCAAGAAAATTGGAGTCCTCTGTTAAATAAAGCTTTGAATGACGCTGCCAGGGCAATTAACTTAATTAAGTCACGGCCCCCTAATATGTGCGATAGTTCCACGGCCTTTGAGAAAACATGGCCGCTCAGCACACACAACTGTCGCTACGCACAGAAGTACGCTGGCTTCCGCGAGGGGAAAATACACAACAGGCTCTGTCGAAGTGCGTTCTGAGGGGCGCGCCTTTCTGTCAGACCACGGATATCCCCTTGTCATCGTGATTCAGGACTTGCGCTGGCTTGCAAAGCTATCCTATCTGGCAGATACGATATATTCAGCAAACTGAATCTGCCTCCGCAGGGCACAGACATTAACAGTCTCAACATGTATTACAAGGCGGGCGCGTTTCTCTCAAGAAAGCCGAGCTGGGGAAGAGGGCATGTGTGGGGGGGGGGTTTCACCTGCTTTCCTCAGGTGGATGCATCCCTCTCCAATGAGGGAGGATCAGCAATTAACCTTTGGATCCACGTATTTGTGAGAAAACTCCTTTTCTGCAATGAGCCAGATCAAAATCAAGCAAATAATGCCAAACCATGCCTGGAAAAGAGGCTAATAGCTGCCACCCAGAATTAAATCATAAGTGAGACATAAAGCCCATGTTTCTCCCTAAATTTTAAGTATAGGCACCGCCCCTTTTAATGTTCATGTTTATAATGCCGAATAAGACGCTCATACATGATGTTCATTTTTCCAAAACATGTTTTGTGTTGCTGAAGGAGCTACTCAGCTGAAAAAAAAGTAGTAAAAAAAAACAGAAGGTTTGATAATCGTTGCTCTACACCACAGAACTGCATTACAACAGCTATATCCAAATCTGTGAAATAAGGATTAGCTGTTCCAGTCGTAATGCCGTTCTGTGGTCTAGAGGTTTAAACTCCAGCTAAGCACGCTGCACATTGGCCCAGGAGGTCAGTCTGCTGCGGTAAACTGCTCTCAACGGTTGTCCTCAGAGCTTCTCTGATCAATCACAGGCAGACAGACCAAGATGGAAATGTTAGCAGCCTTTGGCAAAAAAGCAGAGGCTATAATGAGTAGGAATTCAGTGCTTTAGCTCACTGCCAAATGATCATAAATCAGTCATTGAGTAGAGCCGTCGAGCCTATCGCCCTGGTGTTGAAACCGCACGGAGGATCTGTTTCTTTTTTTTGTTTTCCTCGCCGTAAAATTAGCGACCGATTCAGACCAATAGGAAACCAGATGAGGTGAGTTGGCAGAGAACGGCTTTAATTTATCAGTGAGGTGCTGAGTAGCAAACACAACCTGAAGACCCTGTGGCTTTCTGGGTCCACGGCCCCTGTGTAGCCGAGGAACAGAAGTTACAGGATTTGTAACCTCCATATACTGTCCGTTTTAAGATGGGTGTGGAGCAAGAACTCCAATAAAATCTATGACTTTCAATGCCAAAAGAAGTATGACTAAACACAGAGATTTTATTGTCTCATCATGCACAGTATCTGGTTTGTACATTCCAGAAGACTAAACTAGAAACCAAGGTAACTAAACTGACCGTACTTCAACATACAAACTGACATTGAGCAAAATACAAACAACAAGAAAATATCAATTTGATGTCATGAACTGGAAAATAATTAAATAGACTGTACTGAATAGAGTCTAAACCGGGCCGGCCAGCGAAGGATGGGCACCCCCTCTCTAGCCAGATTCCTTCTGAGATTTCTTCCCACTGGGGAGTTTTTTCTCGCCACTGTTCAGTGTTTTTTCTCCCCTACTGGGGAGTTTTTTTACCTCGTTTTGCTGGTTGGGGGCTAAGACCTGGTTTTTTGCTCAATTTTCCTTCTGTTTCCCTGTGCAGCGTCTTTGTGACAGTTCTCTGTAAAAAGCGCTACACAAATTGAATTGAATTGAATTGAATTGAATTGAATTGAATTGAATTGAATTGAATTGAATTAGAGGGCAATGCAATGGTACAATGATTATGCTTATATGCACAACATAGTCAGCCCAGTGGTGTTTTCAGAACAAAGATCCTTCCGTTGTTTTCGAGCGTACAAAATGCATTGCTCCATTCATACAACAGCAAAGTGTTAGCACACGTCTAGTTCGTACGACTCCAACAGGGGCCGCATGTACCCGATTACAGTTAAAAATACTCTGACAGAGTTGAGTGCCTTGTTTCGTGTTCTACGAAGAGTGAAGTGTTTTAATCACACTGCGAGAGACAGGGAGAATGGGAGCATGCAAGCCGCTGTACTTTCTGCAATACATAATTCCGTCGTTCTTTAAAAAAAGAAAACGGCAACTGAAAAGTGAATTATATAAGGCGGATTGAACAACAGAAAGCAAGAACCTAAATTAGAGGCGTGTGCCTCCCAGCAAAAACAATAACAACACAGTTACCTTGCAAAATCCTTCCATCTTAAGATAGAACTTTTTCATTTCCCGAAATGGGTGCATGAAAGTTTGTCGCAAAGTTTGTTAAGAGATACAGACATCCTTTTGTGATCGAGTGATGCCCTAACACCAGTTATTTTTGAAAACCAGTCACTGTATTATTATAATTATGCAGGTGTACACTGGTGAACTATGATAGCACACAATGCCTAATTATCTTTGTTACTTTACGTGTATATTTTTGTTAAGAGATGCTGTTGATCTGTTGTGTATATGTATATTTCTTTAATTGTTGAAGGTGTTGCCGTGTCACATGGTTTTGTCTCGCCTGTCTTCATCTAGACCTATAAAAGGGCTATAACCGCTCAAAAAAACACAGCAAGGAGAAATTTGAGTGTGCGACTCTCTGATTTCTTAATGTAAATCAGCCGCGTGCAATCAAAGCAAATATTCAAGACGGGTGTTTCCAGTACAAGACTAATGCTGCGTGTGATGTTGAATTGGGAATTATTGCATATTCCAACAAAAAATGTAAAATTAGGACACATATAAACAGCCAGAATGTTCATAGACTGACTACTGGTAGCTGAAAACACAGGTGCAGCCCATTTTGGAAATGGAATAAATAAGAACATTTGCAACAATAATAATTTTTTTTGCGACAAATACAATACATTAGCAATTTTGACACGCTTTACAGCGCAATTTATTTCCGCTTTAAGACATTGGAATATATTACAATCCCGTGTAATATGGTATTACATTTTCCACATACAATGTCCACATGTCTACATGATATTGCAGCGTTATCTGGTCCTGTAAGGTGCTGATTTTAAGAAGGACAGGCAGGTTGACTGAAAGAAGCTGAATAGATTCTACTGTGTGTCACAGACCGACATGGACTACCGTCAGACCCCCCTTTCTCTTCCATGAACATCTCTCAGACACCCCCCCCCCACCCCTAAGACCTAATGAAAAACCTCATTCCCTCCACTGTGCACGGCCCTTCCATCAACACAACACACACTTCACCCAATCCCAGGTCAGTGTTTCTTAGTGGCACATTCACACAGTACAGCGGGAGGAAAATAACCTGCTGGGGCCTGACCGTTACGGCCCTCGCGTTCTCTAGACGCGGTCAGTAGTGTGTCGGTTGAACATCGGCGGGGACAAAAGGGCTAGCTTTAGCATTGATTTCCACTAGCCTCGTCCATTCGATATATGCTTCTGTTAAGTCATTCAGAATTGTTCATTAGGTTGCAAAAAAATCATTAAATTGTAAGATTACACCCTGTAGCTTTTGGAAGACCTTTGCGGTGGCCCTAGTGCCATTTATTTCCCCGTGCGGGGAAAAAAATAAGTGTGTGTTTACTTATTTGCATTGATATTAGAGGGAAATGTCAAAAAGATAACTCGACACCGGGATGTCGATTTATGGATTTATTTTGATGAAAAACAAAAGCCGTCTGTTAATTCATTTCCATTTGAATCCCATGGTGGTCTGCTATTTTGATTAGTTAAAGATTTTTAAGTGATATGTTTAAGCAGTCTGGTGGGTTTAGATCACAAGGGAACCATCGGATTGCTTGCCACTATGAATTATTTTGGAACAGAACATAAAGTATTGGCTGTCAGCATTTTTCCATAGCTGCCCTATTTGAACCTAGATTTAGTCACCTTTCTTTTTGTTTGACACTGATGCAAAGCATACAGTCTCCTGCCCTGCAACCACAATAATAATCAAGTATAAAAATCCATAATCCACTTTGGAGAAAGGAATAAAAAAGGAAACAATTTTGTCTGTGCTGCAGATTGTTAATTCTGCTTATTAGGTTTGTATTATTTTTTATTATTATTTTGTTTTCTACTTTTCAATCCATTGATTCAGATAATTACATCGAGGTAGTTTTTGTTGTACGGCATTATTTCATTAGAAAATATAAATGGCGTTTTGCATCATGGATTTTGATATTTATTTACCAGTTGAATAGATTTTTTCAGAATTGTAAAACCAATCATTTTGTGCCGATGCTGAATGAGCTTTGTTAGAAAGTGCATTCTCTGCTCTTCATGAATCAAACCCTCAAAACTAAACAAACTCGCACAGAGGGCTTTAGAAAGTGTGTTTATGAAATAATCTCCAGAATCATCATTAGCATTTTGTAGAGAAGAACAGGTCTTAGTAATTTAATATATTTCACTAAACATTGTGAATGCATTAGTTTGATTTCATTGGGAGGGTGAAGTGTTGTGAGTCAAGTCAACCCTCCAAAACATCACAGCCAATCAGCTTACAGAAAGGAAAATGAGGTGAAGTAGTTTCATCGCAAAATCTAATACCCTTTCACACCAAAGCAAGGACCCGGGTGAAGCCCGTGTTTGCCGTTGGTGTGAATGGGTCAACGGTGGGTCCAATACCCTGTGTCAACCCCAGGGTTCTGTGTGTGAAAAGGGTATAACCATTCAAAACTATCCATAAGCAATCTGGCAGATATTTTGTCAGACATGACCTTTTTTAGGCCTCAGATTCTCCTTATCCTTTTTTCCCCTTTAGAAGCGGGGGAATATTTTGAGAGACTGGATTTTGTTTGGGTCTTTGATCTCATTTCTGCGATTTGATCTATTTTGGAAGGTAAGGCCGACTGATTGCGTGGGCGATGGGGTAGTAATTGCTCGAGTTGTCTGAGACATTTCGCTGGTCTCAATCTCAAAGGGATTTTAAAGTCTGCGGCCGTGTATTACCCCTCAGAACCAAAAAACAAGCCACGTTTTTATCACAGGCATTCACGTTGTTCAGTTTAATTCTCCTGTCTCTCCTCCACGGAAACCGCATACATGACAACAGAGGCACTTAAAGTGAAGTGCACACTTAAGATGGCTGAATATTTCCCTATCCTTCCCTCTCACAGCTGTAATTACAGTTGCCGTCCTAAAATGTAACTAAATCATCCCTTTTCAGAAAGTCAGATATTGCAGAATATTGCAGTTTTATCTTCATCGATCCGTATCCTAGCTGCCCTGTGCATGTATAGACGCGGTATACAAAAGATCCCATTGAGAGCCCCTGCTGACAACTCATCAAATAAACCCCTGACAAATCCTGCAATTTGCAATCTTCACAACGGTGTATTTAGCTATTGTGTAGGTATGAGTGGTATACTATTATCTGTTCCTGGCTATCCAATTATTTAATGGAAAAGCCCATACTTATATACAGTATATCCCCTCAAATTGGGAGGACCGTGAAAGGCTGTAATTCCTACAATCTTGCATTATGGATGTATATCCCCTCAAATTAAAGCAGACAGTCTTCACTTTACCCTCGTATTTACTGTTTAATTTCAAATCCAATGTGCTGGAGTACAGAGCCAAAACAACAACAACAAAAAGACACTGTCCGAATACTTATGAACTGCACTGTACACCTTTTTTAGATACACATCTAGTACCAGGAACAGCCTGCATTCTTTGCGGCATGGATACAAGGTGCTGAGAACATGTAATTATGGTTTACCCACATTTTATCAAATATTCTTATGAATCACGAAAAGTACCTCTGTGGCCGCTCCTTGACCCATTTGCTGGCCAATGGGCACGAGGGCCCAGCAGTTTTTACTGGGAGATTTATATGTAACCACGTTATGATGGTGGTCCCAAGTTTCCCATTGGACGGAACAGTTGGGGTGTGGTCCCAGTTTAAAGGTGATTTCCTTTTTTAATCTAATTACGTCGCTCAAGAGAAAACTCAGACTGAGCAAGGAGCAATAAATGTTTTTTTTAAATAATTCAACTTAAAAAAAAAAAAAATACACTAAAACAGGCTCTCCCTTCCTCCCTCTCCTACACTGTTGTCAGAGTTCTCTGGATGTACAATGTTAGGTGCTTTTTTTTACTGCCCTGCTTAATTAACATGCTTTTTTATTACATTACAATGTGGGATATACTACAATCACCTACCAAACATGGCTACACATCGTAGTAATTTATCGGGATTTGGCCATGTGTTTTTGACTGGCCACCATATTTCCCCTCCATTGACCCCGACAAAACACCTCTTGAGATCTGAATGAGGCTGTTTCTCACCGACGTATAATTTCAGAGCGCTCCATCCATAGCACTACCTGCTGAGAGGAATGTGATTTCTGGAAAGGAAATAAACCCCGTTAGAATCAATAAAAAATACATTTGTCATAACACATTCATATAACTGAATTGTCACAAAGTGGTTAACAAAGTGTGCTTTCCAAAGGGAACACAAAGTAATAAATAAAACCGAACACAATCTACAGCCATAAGGGGAGAAAAAAAAGAACAAGTTATCCTCAGATCCTGGGAAAAGTAACAACAAAAAAGTAAGGACAAAAAAAACTAAACTTGCAGTACTGATATATGGAAAAAAATTCAAGCTCACACACAGTGTATTACATTACAGGCATTTAGCAGACGCTCTTATCCAGAGCAATTTACACAACTTATTACATTTATCCATTCATACAGCTGGATATATATATATATATATATATATATATAGAAGCAATTCAGGTTAAGTACCTTGCTCAAGGGTACAACAGCAGTGTCGTACCTGGGAATCGAACCTGCAACCTTTCGGTTACAAGTCCAGTTCAGGCACATGCATATAACACATATCTATTGGTACAGTGCATAGATCCAGATACTGCTGAGTGGCTGAAAGGATGGCCATCAATGGGAGACGGTCGCCTAGGGGAAGGATGCGACATTCCGTGGAGTGATGATGGGGTTCTCCTGTTCAGTGTTGCCCTTGGCTCTGTATCCAATCATACTGGGTATTCCAATGATTGGACAGTATCAGCAGGACTCCTGGTACAGGGAACCGGAATGATAACTGGGATAATTTTACTTTATTTTATTGCTTGCTGCCACTTGGCCAGCACACCCTTCTAAAAGAGATATTGATCTCAAGGTGGAATTTCCTGTCCTGGTAAAATAATAAAGGATAAATAAATAAATACAAAAATAATAAATATAATCCTATTCTCAACTGATGCTCTTTGAAAACATGTCAAGTAGCATGCAGGTAGAAAAGAAAATCAAGGCACTTACATGAGGGTGGGAAGATAAAAAAAAAAATAATTTAAATACTTGATTTGTGTAGAACATACTAAAAAGAAAATCCCCCAATGACATACGTGTTGAGATTCCAGCAACATTCCTGGGAATCTTGGGGACAGGGATTCCCAAGAACACGCAACGCGCAGGTCTTCAGCAGCTTTAAAAATGTTCTAAACCAGCGATCCCCCAACCCTATCCCTGGAGATCTACCATCCTGTAGGTTTTCATTTCAACCCTAATTTGGAACGCCTGATTCTACTAATTTGCAGCTCAATGAAATCTCTAGCTGTTGAATGAGTTGTGCGTTGTTAGGGTTGGAGTGAAAACCTACGGGACGGTAGATCTCCAGGAACAGGGCTGGGAACAGACACTGGTTTGGTGTCTGCTCACAGACCTGAGCTAATTAAGAGTATTTAATTACGGAGTCTTGAGGTGCATCCATCTGTCTGTCTGCTGGGTCAGGATTGTTTGAAATTATTTATTATTTTTATTTAGTCATTTTAGTATGGAGGTTCTGATCTCTGTCATTGTGGGCGTAGAATGTGGCCAGCTAAAAATTATATAAATGCAAAGGAATTTAATCAATCGCCCAGGTCAACAAAAGGCCACTTTAAATTGACCTACACTTGCTCGGACAAAATTCCGTGGTGTGCTAAAGAAGGAAGGCTCTGTATGAAACCAGTCCATGGCAGGATTTAGTACTTTGACTCTTGGAACAACTTTAAATCTGAACTCTCGTTAATCCAGTAATCTAAGGGGCAGTAGGGAAATGAAAGGTCTTATAAATAAGATGGGCCGTGCTCTTTCAAAGCTTCAGAGGTTACGAGCATCGGTTTGAGATCAAGCTTGTATTTTACAACTAGCCAGTGAAGTGATCATTAAAAATTTGTGTAAATAAATATATATAAATAAAAATCTAGCAGCACTTTGTACAGGATGTACAGGGAATTTATAGTTGTGTTTGAGCAGCCTGACAGAACTACTGCAGTGGTATAAACTGGATCTATGAAAAAGAATCCTGAGCGAGTTTTTCCACAGCTATAAAGGGAGGAGAATGCCAATGTGTTTCCCCATATGTTCATGGGCCACAGAAATGAGGTTTGGATTGATTTGAACCCCAATATACACTACATGGCCAAAAGTATATGGACACCTGCTCGTTCAACGCTCGATCATTCAAAAATCATGAACAATAATATGGATTTGGTCCCTCCTTTGTTGCTATAGCAGCCTCCACTCTTCTGGGAAGGCTTTCCTTCCAATATGTTGGGATATTGTTGTGGGGATTTGTTTCCATTCAACCAGAAGAGCATTAGTGAGGCTGGGCACTGATGTGGGGCTATTAGGCCTGGCTTGCTGCCGCTGTTCCAATTGATCCCAAAGGTGTTCGATGGGTGTTGAGGTCAGGGCTCTGTGCAGGCCAGTCAAGTTCTTCCACACCGATTACAACAAACCATTTCTGTAATGACCTCACTCTGTGCACGAGGGCATTGTCATGCTGAAATAGGAAAGAGCTTTCCCCAAAATTGTTGCCACAAAGTTGGAAGCACAGAATCACCTAGAATGTCATTGTATGCTGTAGCATTAATATTTGTCTTCACTAGAACTAAGGGGCCTAGCCCGAACCGTGAAAACAGCCCCAGACCATGGGGTATCTGGATACTTTTGGCCATATAGTGTATGTAATATGTTCAGCTGGAACATCTAGGGTTAGCTCAATGTCTGATGCTGTGCTAAAAATGTTCTTACAGATCAGTACCATCGTCTGTGTTCTATTTTAGACTGAATTAAGATGGTAGGAAATTAGATGTCATCCAACGTTTTGTCTTTAAGGCATTATTCTGGTGTGGAGAACTTCACCGGGCTTAATTGATACAGACCTCTGCATCAGTCACATTAAAAACTTAGAAATATTTATGGATAACCGAGGCCCATTTTGACTGAATATATATCATTTTATTTATACTTAGTCTAATAACGGATGTCTATACTTTTTAAAGAATGTGTAAAACATTCGCCAAAAAAACTGCACTTGAATCTGAATAATTTCCTTCCTTCTGTCTTTATCATTTCTCTGGCGTGTTTTGTTCTGAAAAGTTCCCTGTAGTTGTTTTTTAAGTATCTGTAAACTAAAGGGCGCCAAGGGGAAGAGAAAGAGGTTTGGGAAACCGCATTATTCCTGCCAGGTGTGCGGAGTAAAGTAATGAAATCCACTGAAGCTTTGAAAAAAAAAAAGCCTATTCATACCGTGTGCCCACAAGCAGCCCTTAAATCACCCCGCTAAAACCGTTTCCAGAAAAGAATGAGAAAAAAGGAAGCCATGCAAGAAAAAAAAAAAAAAAAAACCTCGGGGCTGGATGTGCTGTGGAGCTCAGCGAGAAGCAAGGAGCAGGCTGGGAAAAAATAAATAAATAAAAAAAACTGCTCCCTTTTCCGAGAACGGAGGTCTCGTGGCAAAGGGGGGAGAGCGAGCATCACGGGCGAATTATCCCAGTGGCGCCCTGCAGTCCTTTTTCAGTCGGGTTAACGCGGGAGGGCGAGAGGTTAACGGTAAATTAGATATCTGAAATTTAAATGCCGTCCGGTCCAATTCCTTGAGGGACAGTCGAATGAGCGAGGAGAGAGGGGTGGGGGGTGGGGGGGGTGGGGGGGGGGGGGGGGGGGGGGGGGGTCGCGGAGCAGGGAGAAGTGAGTGTAACCCTTTGGGACAGCCTAGATTGATTCTGCCATTTAATAAAAGGAAATTTCATGAAAAGACACTAATGCTGTCCCCCCTGTACGGAATGACAGATTGGTGCACGGGGCTGGGCCCACAGGGCAGGTGGTGTACAAGGCAACCAAGACCCCGGCGCTGAACTGGTCCACAAAGGTGTGGCATCATTTACTGAACGTGTCAAGGCCAGCTGAGCCTACAGGCTTTATAGCCTGGGCTATGCACCTGACAGTGCAGGCACAAAATGCACCAATAACCGCGTTATTAATACTCAAGTCAGCACGCCTGCCAGTAGTGACAGAATAATAAAACAATAGATATGCTTAAAGAACACATCTACTCTGAATTCACATATGCGCCGTAGGCCCTGTCATATCTGTACACTGCTTGATAAATTGTAGCTGGAAGTATATTTGGCCCGCACATGCCATTTTCAAAAAGAATCCGGTCCCATGGAATGGCGTAGTTGAAGAAAACTGCTTTATAGTTAATGGGAGGTCATGTTTCTCCATCAGTCTTTGCTGATGGCTTCCTTTCCTAATTATACTTCACATTTCATTTTCACACAAGCCTCTTGTTACTCTCGCCAAGGCTGGATCAAGCCAAACGGCATATATAGTCTGTGGCCCTGGTACTCAACCTCTAGGGGGCCTGTTGAGCATAATTGTCAATGATTGTGTTGAGTTGGTTGCTGTGAGCACACCCACAGTTATGATGCGATCGTGAGAAGAAATAATTAAGCGCTTTATGAGGCTGTGAATCCCTCGTGGTTCCCTCTTTCGCAACTTCCTGCCAAAGTGTTGGTACGCAAAGCTTGAAAACCCATCAAATAGGAGAAATCCAGCTTCTCAAAAGCATGGAAGTGGGGCACAGAAGTGTAAACATCAGCAACTAAAGTTAAAACATAAAGTTACAACATAACAGGTGATAATCAGGCAAAACATCTGTGTAGCCCCAGGCCACAAAGTCGGTTCATCCGGGCCAATAAACCCCTGGTCCTGAAGCGCCAGAAATGTTCTTGGTTTTTGCGCCTTCCGAACCTCTACCTGCACATATTGGACTCATTATCAGGCATTAATTACCATGTGCTTGAAGTGCTTGGTGTTTCACTAGTCAGGCTCTGAATATTTAGGCTGGCCCACCAATGACACCAGTGCTGATGTAACAAACACTGCTGGTACCTGAAAGCAACGGAGTTCTAGAACACTGACTTAGAATTTTGAAAAAACACATTCCAAAAACCCTACTCTTCAAAGAATAGAATAGAATAACTTTTATTTTCCCGATAGGGAACTTCAGTTGTAGCCACCAGCAACAACAAAAAAGACGTAGACAGTGGGGCAGACCCACAACACACAAACAAACATATAAAATAATACAGCCAAACGTCATGATTAAAAATAGCCCCCGCTGTCCCGAGATGTCCAATGTCATCAACCAGTCCAACAGACAAACTCCACCTCCACGACTTTCCTCCATAGGCTACACGCAGTGTCGCGGTCTCTGTCCACTGTCGAAATGGAGCTCAGCCTTCCCAGTCGCCACCTCACTCCGCCCCCGCATTATCTTCTCCTTCCCTGGTTGCCTTTTGAAGATTGCCTGCAGTCCCGGATCAGTCCCGACATCTTCAACTCCGGTGAAGAGCGATGGTAAACTCCGCAGCTGCAGATCCAACGGACATTCCCGAGCATAATGCGAATGCGTCTCCATGGTGGCAACCACAAACAAAATTATAGCGGCTACGCAATCCGTCAATATTATAAAAACGAGCAGCAGGAGTGCCCCGAAAAATCTCCAGCCCGCTTCCCCGTCCCACAACAGACACACAGCGCATGAAAAAAAACAAAAGACAAAAGCCAGACACAACAAAACACATTCAAATGAACAAACAAACAAACGAACACGAGAGACAGCTGGACTACATGTCGCCATTACAGCGCCACATGACGTCACCTAAAGGGTGGTTAATAGTCTGTCAAACTGGGGGCTGAACTAAAACCAGAAACACCAGTGTCACTCCAGCTCCCGGGCTGGCTACCTATTCTTAGCACTGGTACGTTAATTGACACTATGTTTTGGAAATGGACACATTGAAAGCTGAGATCTTCACTCAGAATTGGCTTTTAGATCATGTGCACAGCACTTGGTGATGCGGCACAGCTGCGCTGGGTATGTAAAGAGGACCTATAATGCTAGGCGCAATTTAGAAATGCGAGCCGACGCCATATGACCGTGTGAGCCAATTTCTGTAATCTCAAAACAACCCTTTTACTGAAAATAACTTGGGCAATGAGCCGCTCTGCAAGAGCATATTATTTTTTAGTTATTTTAATTATTATTATTTTTAGATGTTATTTGAATGTCCTTTTCTCAAAGCTGGGAAATCTCTTCTGCAGGCAGCTATGGAACAGAACAAACACGTGGGTTAAACCTGAACTAATAAAACTTGCATATTTTTATGAATTTTAATCCTTCCTAATAATTCATATCAGCATTCTCATCTTTACCTGTCTGGTGTAATGCATACACAGAGCTGTGGAACTGTTGGAGACACTTGGGAGACAAAAATAAAAGTTTTCAGATTTCTTTTTCTTTCTTTTTTTTGATCACTGTTTGACTTTATACCGCTATAAATGCATTTACATTAAACCAAGAAACCTACTTCAAAGTGCATATAAAGACAAATATGATTAATTTGCTGGCAGACCAGGTTCAAATTAGCAGAAGAGAATCATCTATCATTCATTTCTTGATCAGGATGTGGTGATACACATGCACACATGATAGCAGTGATAAAATTATTAAAGGATAATTTTTTAAAACAATGTTTGCACTGAACATGGATGAATTCTCCCTTAAAAACAATTGTGCATGCAAGCCCCCGTTCTGACACAGGCAATAATTTAAGTAATCCAGTGAAAACCGATACTTAATCCTTAAAGTGGGGGGTCGGGGAACGAGGTTGCCATTATTGGTTCCTGTCTTTGTTAATAACTGACATTAAGGTCATTGTGTATGGATATCCATCATTCTGTCTCTCATTTGCAGTCTGACCTAGACAGGCTATAAAGTCTGTTGTGTTTTAACTAATATTCGTACTCCTTCTCTAGCAGAAGGCCATCGTTAACCCTCCGGATATACTCTACAACAGTTTAGCGGGTAGGTTTACAGGAAAATTAGCAAGAGTGAATTATCACAGTCATTGTATCACATTTGAAGAATTCTGTTATTGACGCATACACATGCAAACATGCATGCGTGCACACACACAAACACACACACACACACACACACACACACACACAGTTTCCAAACAGATATACATAAGTAACAAGAGGAAAGGAAGAGAAATGTACAGAGTGGGAAAATGAAAGAATAAAGTTGAACTGAAAAGGTATGTATTTGAGTATCACTGGATTAAAGCAGTAGTGTAGGGTATACATGGGTATTTATGCTTTGGTCTATCTACGCTTTCTTAGTGTGCATAGAGTATACTCACTTCTTAATCCCCACTGGTACAAATATCAATTAGTAGTCATCGATTTGCTAAATTACAGTATACCCATTTCTCCAGGCACTACTACACTACTCATTAAAGTAAAGTAGAAAGCCTTCAGAAAGTAATTAGATCAGCAGGACTAAGGGTACTATGGTGCAGTCATTTAGGGTGTGGTTTTGGTTTGGAGAACAAAACCTCCCAGAGACCTGTTTGGGATGTTCCACTCGGGCCACAGGTACCGGAGGTCTAGAACAAAGACCAATGGAACAGCAAACTCATTTGCGCCTATAGGAGCATCATACATCTCAAAGCTACAGAGAACCAATCGCTGACCTCGAAACTGCCAAACGCCCTGACGCACTGGCACTGAACTAGTATGTTCAAATCAAATCAAATCAATATTTATTTATACAACGCATTTCACAACTAGTTGTCACAATACGCTTCACAGAAAAACCCAGCCTAAACCCCCACAAGAGCAAGTCAAAGGCAACAGTGGTAAGGAAAAACTCCCCGGTGTAACTAGGAAGGAACCTTGGGAGGAACCAGACTCAAGGGGGGGAACCCATCCTCCTCTGGTCGGCTCAGGGTCTAGGGCTTAAAGACCAGCATGGTCAAAACAGCCAATGTCCATGTTAATAGAATTAGCAGCAGCTAGATGACATGTTGTCTATATTGTTGACCTATTGTCTTAATGTCTATGTTGTCTGTGTAGCGCTGTGAATAAGAGACTCTTTTTAACATTCCTGATAAGGCAAATAAATATCAAATGTAATGCAATTCAATGGCGCTTAGCAGGAAGAGTATCTGTTCTTGAACCCACAGCCTCTGCATGTAGTTCAAACTGCAATCCAAACAGCAACAGATTCTGAGATTGGTTCCTGCCAAAAATTTGGAAATATAATTCATTCTGGCAAGCATTTAGTCGGCATTAGGTTGTTTACTGGGGAATTATCTCATTTGGATCACTGCCTCCCGTCGGCATTCCATCTACACGACGCCGCCATTGGAGAAGTGACTGACCACCGTTTTCTCGGCAGCACGCTTCCCGGGAAGTTGGGCGGCTTTATCTCTCACGTCACTGTCAACCTGGTCAGGGTTATAAAATATTACGAGCCTGACGAGGCGAGGCTAAGGAGAGGCAGCTCGAGGTCTACGTCTGTTCGACGTGTCTATAAGGGACCCGCCGTCAAAAGAGAGCTCACAGGATGAGGAACAGCGTGAGGGAGCTGAAAAGGATCGCTGTCGCATCGGATAAGGCTCTGAGGTCCAAGGCTACACTTGTTGGGATAATGAACAGGTCATTTTCTTTGAGGAAAAACAAGGAGAGGCAGGTCATTACTTGGACATTTTGGGCAGTTTGAAAAATTTAGCTCCTAACGAAGGAAGAGCAGGCATCTACGGAACAGATTGCTAGCAGCAGCAGCAGCGTGTATTCAAAAATTTTAGGTTGGGACATGTCACGTAAACAAGATTGTTTGTTTCTTTAAAATTAATTTGTTTACTTCTGTATTAATTACTGCAAATGGGTTCATTATTTTTCCCATTAATTTGGCAAACGATGCATAATGACGTTAGATTAGAGCCGTAATTAATACACCTCTGGTTGGAAGAGACTGATTAACTGCTTCAGCATTTTTTTTTTTTGCTCTTAGAAAAGTGAACCTCTTTTCAAAGTTGCCCTAAAAAAGTGGTGTGAAAATAATTGCAAAATAAGTGCATAAATAATCCTCGGCCTTTGGAGTTGTTAGTATGACATGTACACATTGGACCATTAAAATTACAAAAAAAAAAAAAGGAAATAAAAAAACAAAAAACAATTACAAAACAGTAGAGAGGTTGAAGCCAAGGTCAGTTTTTTTTTCTGCTAATCGAGTGGCTAAATTATGAAGATCGGCCACTAAAGCGCTTAAATACTCAAATGATGCACTTAATTTCCATTTAATGTGACTTTTATATGAAATAATTTAAAACCGAGTGCAGAAACTGCACAAAAAAGAGGGACCCGACCTAACAAATAATTATTTAAATAGTTTAACATTTTTAGATACAAGAAAATTCCTGCAGATAACAAAAAAATACTTTCATAAATTTACAGAATTTGGCTATACCTTCTTAGGTATCTGCCAAAATGTTCAGCAATTAAAGAGTTAAAATATTTCAAACATGTATTTGGCCCAAGTCTGAAGGGACAGCAGTGAAAGAGATATTAGCTATGTGCTTTTTGTCCATGGAGGCCATCCACTCCATGCACAGTGATGTAATGACTGCTATTTCAAGCCATGGAACACCGCTATCAGGGTTTCCCCGGAGACCATTGAGAAAAGCCACCTTAGGGTTCCATCTGCAACTATGCAAAATTCTTGCATGTGCAGCATGGACTTGTCTGTGGTTCTCCATCCATTTAATTCACAAGCGCTCCGAAATGGCTCTCCAGAAATACCCAAAGCTGACTCACAACTACTTCATTCACCACCACAGTTTGTCCACTCGACACATGCGTGGAACTACACAATGCGAGTGACGGTGTGCCTTGTATTTATTAATGAGGTAAGATCATAGAATCCGCTGCATAGACCCGTCCTTTGTCCAACATACATTACATTTTAGCAGACACTCTTATCCAGAGCGACTTACACAACTTTCTTTTAAAGCATTTTCTCTTTTTAACATAGAATCCATGTATACAACTGGATACATACTGAAGCAATTCAGGTTAAGTACCTTGCTCAAGGGTAGCCTACTACGTACTACGGCAATGTCCTAATTGGGAATCAACACTTCAACCTTTCTGTTACAAGTCCAATTCTCCAACCATTATGCTACACTGTCCCGTCGGTTTTAGCGCCAGCACTAAGAAGCCCTGTGGAAGTCCCAGATCAGAAACACGGTCACCTCATTTAGCACCACCATGAAATGACCCACCAGGAATGACTGACTGCTCACTAGAATCATTTCACGGTAAAACTCTTTAAACACACTGTTGGCTCTCTGTGAATATACACTGGCGCGTTGCCCACAGGAAAAAAAAGGATGAAAGGGACTGATATTTCCAAGAACTCCAACAAGATCCCGCTCTTCCAAACGTCGCCTCGGCGGCCGCCCGAGACGTCTCAAAGAGATCTTGTAAATTCCCAGAATCCACTGCAGCGTAGAATGTTACTGTGAGCAAACGGCGTGTTAAGGTCTATACCTCTGCTTTGCTCTGCGCTTCAGGGGTGCTTTCACCAGCAGATTAGTGGAGTCGCGGCGTGGCCTAGAGTTTAGACACTTTAATTAATTCTGTTGCGCTGCCATTAGTGAACCATGACCAGGATCAAATGAATGGCTCCCCCCCCCCCCCCCATTAGAGTACATCTGCCTAAAGCCGTGTCCTTCCCCTACAACACAACGTTCTGTGTTAAATGAGCTCCACCGCAGCCCAATCCCTTTTTAGGCCATTATGAGCTCCGACACACTTCAATTAAAGCCTGTACGTGTGTGCACACCTGTCAATGTCAAGTTTGTCCGAGGACGTTGCGATGCCATTTTGAAAGCCTAAGCATTATCACAAAGCCTGAGTTGACCTTAACATATTTAAGTTAAAGGAGAAGTTCGGTATTTAGCATTATAAGCCCTGTTAAAAGGTTATTTATGACCATATACAACGGTCCATATCAACATTTTGACGAACTGTGCAGTCTTGAGATATATTGCTTTTTGCTCATGTCACAGCTAACTTAGACAAGGGATCTGGATGGGCATATAGAAAATCCTTCAAAAAACACCATAAACTCTCGTTTTCAATGACGGGAAACTCACCGAGTGGTCACTGGTGTCTTCTTGTAATTTAAAACATGTTTTAAATAACCGTTAAAGATTTATATAACTATTTTCAGTCACCGTACAGCCATGGATTTAATAAAATGATAAATAAAACCCGATACGAAGCATACTTTGCCACAATTTTTGTGTCAGAACATCAACGGACACCGGTATCCACTCTGTGAGTTTCCCGTCTTTGAAAACGAGAGTTTATGGTGTTTTTTGAAGGATTTTCTATATGCCCATCCAGATCCATTGTGCAAGTTCTCCTTTAAGAAAAAGTATTTGTGTTGTTCTGTCGGATCTTCTAACAGCACCAAAGGTGGGCTGAATTCAACCCCTTTCATGTCGTTTCCTTTTTTCCCCTGCTTCTTTTTTTGCCATTTTCGTGGTAAATGTTTTGATGAATTACAGTGCTATGGGTAGCCTGACCCCCTGCCAAGAGGCCAAGGCAGTGCCACAGTTCGTGTTCTTTCTCTATGCTTCTGCTCAGTATGATATGAATGCCAGCTCTCTAAAGCGACCACTCAGACCCACAGGCAGCTAGCACATCCGCTGAGAAAGGTAGCTAAGTCTGAAATGTATTTTCATTTGTTTTATTTATTTATTGCACTGCAATGAAAGGACAGGACAGTGGAAGCAACATTCGGACGAAGAAGGCCTACGCATCACAGTGTCAAACGTGCGCCTGAGCAGAGTATGTCCAAGTCGCAAGTCAATTAATTTCAACGGCCTATCCATAAAGCGTATGAGATTATGTTTCATGTAAAACATGCTGAAGCAGCAATGCACTGCCATGTACACTGCCCGGCCAAAAGAAAAGTCACCATTGCACCCGTCATGCACAGTGCCCACTGTACAAGCCTCTGGAGGCAGTGTTATGATCTGGGGTTGCTTCGGTTGGTCAGGTCTAGGCTCAGCAACATTATGCAGCAATAAAATGAAGTCAGCGAAGTACCTGAATGTACTGAATGACCAGGTTATCCCATCAATGGGCATATGCCAGGATGACAATGCCAAGATTCATCGGGCTCAAATTGTGAAAGAGTGGTTCAGGGAGCATGAGGAATCATTTTCACATATGAATTAGCCACCAGATTCCTGACCTTAACCCCATTGAAAGTCTTTGGGATGTGCTGGAGAACACTTTACGGAGTGGTTCGACTCTCCCGTCGTCAATACAAGATCTCAGCCAAAAACATATGCTACTCTGGATGGAAATAAATGTTGTGACGTTGCATAAGGTTGTCGAAACAATGCCACAAGAAATGCGTGCCGTAATCAAAGCTAAAGGCGGTCCAACGAAATATTAGAGTGTGCGACTTTTTTTTTGGCCGGGCAGTGTATTTGAAGTGTAATCCAGACTCAAGGTCTTCAGAGCTCAGATCAGATCTGTACGATTTGATAACTCAGCTTTGTTCACACTTGTCTCATATTTTGCATAACATTCAAGTTCTTGCGTCGCTATTTAAATAGTACCTCTAAGAGGTTTTGACCATGACCCTGTTCGACATTCAGCAAAGCAACTCAAAATTCATGCACAGGTTCAAACTCTGGATGGCAATGCATTACAATAAAAAAATAATAAATGATGTTAAAATAAAAATAAAAATTGAATGTGAGAAAACGCATTCCATCTTATTGCTGTCAAATGGACCTCCGTGTTCTCCTCCCCCTCCCTTATTTTAGATGATTGGATGATTATTGCAGCAGCCAGCAGTTGCTCGCATACGCAACTCATATATAACTCATATTCTTAAGGACCTGTGGCTATGCGATGCATTTTTAAACTACTGCGCCTTCCCTTTAAATACTCAGTTGTTAATGAATCCATACTTTGTGTCCTTACTTTTGAGCTGAGAAGGGCTTTTTTTATAATGGGTTTTTTTTTCTTCTTCTCTGGATAGAACTGTGGCTCAATCCTGTGTTGTGGAACTGTTGGTGCTGTCTCCGCCCCTGCCATCGTCAGCACATTTCTGCTACAGCTTTGAGGGGGTGCTTTAATTTATTTATTTTATTTGCTTAATGGGCCCAGTTATTCAAAGGTGCTTTCATGTCATTTTTTTTTTTTTTTTTTTACATATTGTCCATTTAAAGATTATTTTCTGGTTAATTTTTTTTTGCCTGCCTCAGAAGTGCAGTGGCAATGCACGTACTGGCATTTGAGCCTGCAGCCTCTGGGTTTTCACAGTTCCATAACCACTACAAAACCACTACACTAAAAGCCACAAATCCACACCTGTTTCTTCTTGCCCGTGTTTTTTAGGACTGATGACTCAACACCACTGAAATGACCTTCGTCAAATCTAGGCCACATCTGTGGAGGAAACTGTCTCCAAAATAAAAAGTAAGAGCAAATACACTGACAGGGTGATTTTCGCCTTCGTTTTCGGCCTGGTTCTGTCTGCATTATTTAGTACGGATACCCGCCAAAATGGATACATTTCAGCAATATGTGTTGCCAGAATCTTTGCTATAAAGTTGGGGTTTCACAACAGGGGCTATAATTAGCGGCTAATGCGTGCGGACATCTGCATGCTCAGTTGTGTGGTATCGGTTGTGCCAAGGAGGAATGAGCACCATTTTATTCTGTCAATGTTTGCCCCTCAGTCCCATAGAAGCCTTGTTAGCAGTTTGTCCTGTCCCACCAGGCCTATTACTCAAATCACGGTCCCAGAGGGCAAAACAAAACTGCTCATTTCCCGCCCTCCCTTTACCTGGGAGTCAGGTGTGAAGACAGCTTGGCCAGTCAGTCGCACTAATTGTTCCGTTAATTACCTGGGAGAAAGGAAAACCGGGGCCAGATTTGGATTCGATGGCCAGTTTGGAGCATCCACGACACAGAGGTCTGATCTCGCTCGTCCCCGGGCACAAGTCGAGTGCTGCCTTTCCAGCTTCCAGCGCTAAATGGAGAAGGCTGCGTTTCCATCAATCACTGTCCAGGAGAGCACCAACGTCCTCAATCCCGACTCTAAAAAGCACTAAGAACGCACGTCTAAAATTATTTATTTGCCACACTTATTTAATCGTTTAGTTATAAATTATTTTACACTGTTATGCTTCGTCAAATAATCTCATTGAAGCGTTTAAACTCCCTGGCTGCACTGAGAGCCATTTCCCAGCAGGGGTAAAATGGTATTTAAAAAATAATATATATTTCTCATATCTGAAATCGTTTTTTTTTTTTTTCTCCATCCTGGAAACCCATAACTTTAATGTAAATTACAGCTTGGTAGGTTTAAAAAAAAAAAATGCCCATGTACATTACATAATTCACCAGCTACACTTACACTCTGTGGGATTTTTTATGTTGTTAATCATAACAGCTTGAATACTGAATTTGTCTTGTCTAATTCAAATTGGATCTGAATAAAATGAATCGATGCTTAAACACAACCGCTAACCTTGGTTCCAGCGGCCTGAGAGACATAACAGACTCCAACTAAAATAGATGCTGCAAGCCCTAATGCCAAACTAATTGCTAGGCCTTAAAAACATTTGAATGGCTGCAGATTTTGTTGTTCCACAATACTCTCTAAATAGGACGGGCTATTTAATATTTCAGGCACAACAACAGCAGTAACAGCACTATGATAAATATTTCAAACTTGAAAATTTACCCTAAGCGACTCTTATATTTTATTAATAAGGCTGGTCAGCGGAAGATTGAAGTGGGCAGATTTGAATAGAAGGCAGGCTGTGAGGTCATCACGGATGATGTCATTTTGAAGTAGCCTAGTTAAGTCAGCACCAGGAGAGCCACAACTCAGACCTCTCATCTTAACTGAGTTCGTATTGGGACGTATTGGGCTATCCCAGCATGCATTGGGCAAGAATACACCCTGGACAGGGCACAGGACCATTCACTCGCACACTCATACCTATGGACGATTTAGAGTCTCCAATTAGCCTAACCTCCATGTCTTTGGACTGTGGGAGGAGGCCCATGCAGACACAGGATTCAAGCTCAGTACCTTCTTGCTGTGAGGTGACAGTGCTAACCACCACACCACCGTACCACTGCCCACCTCCTAAACACTTTTCAGGTATTTACATAGCTGAAGCTTTCTTGAACAGCTAAAAGTGCCTCCTTATTTTGATGCTAATTTGAGAAGTTATTTTTGTTAAGATCAATGGCTTTCTAAAATGTTGGCGTTTACTTGTAATTGAAGACCCTGGTGCTAAAAGGACTGAAGTCACATTTTTAGACAATTCAAGTTGAGCATAGAAACATGTTGTATTTGTTTAGCTATATCCACCCTATGAATATTGTTAACAGAACAGGTGCCTAAGCAATGCATAAAAACAGCAAAACTTTTAATGGCTGATTTTGTGGATCGATGATATTTTCGGATTTGATTTTCTCGAAATAGACATTTTGTGACTTCAGTACTTTTAGCACCTTCAATTGCAAAGATGGCTAAAGAAGATCCTATACCTGCACATATTTTGGCGTGGATAAATCATTATCTAACTATCTTACAAACACAAAACAACTGTTAACAAACAGCATAGTTGCATATTATTTCTGTGGTTGTTTAATCATTATTATTATTATTATTATTATTATTTAATGGTTTATAAGAGGCCAGGTGTCACGCCGTATCGGACGGCCCTTTATTTTCTGTATTTCCTGCCCCAGGTGACTGTTGTCACCTTTTGAAGAGAAGGACCTTGGTGTGGCAGGAAGGATATTGATGGCCTGCATACTCAGCACCTTGCCACGCCACTAATCATTTTCCTGTCACACATTGGCTGTACAATCAACCTAAATCTAATAATTCCTGACTTTGTCCTTCTGCTTGGAAAAAAGCCTGCGGATAGTAAATAATATTATAAATAATAATACTAATAATTATTTTCAAGATTCCAAAGTAATGTTCTCTGTTTTTGTACTTTCTTTATTTTTCAAGTTTTGAAAACCCCGGGGATCATATTGGGTCATATGACCGTCCGTCTTTCAGTCATTACATCCTGTTCCACAGAATAAAGGGTAGGGATTGTTGGTCAATGTCAGTCGAAACCTAAAGACACACAGGCATTTGACAAAATATTGCATGCACTGCATATGCTAAAGGGACATTTCATGGATTGGAGAGCCCTTATAGCAGGGGTATCAAACTCAAATCCTGGGGGGTATGCTACGAAGCAGGACTACTGACTTAGCTGGATAACTGCGCTGAGTAAAACCCGGAACCCTCCCAAATCTGGAACATGGACTGAAGTAAAAAGAGCTGTTCTGCTCAGTGCGGTTATCCAGTTAACTCAGTAATCCTGCATCGTTGAATACCTAGAGGGCCACAGTGTTGCCAGGTATTTATGGTTTCCTTTCAGACAGCAGCCAATTATGGCCTCGAGAACAAGGCTTGTGGATTATTTGGCCAATCGATTACTTCAATTAATCACTGATGGTGAAACTGAAAACCAGGACTGGAGTCTGACACTTGCAACTTAGAGCAGTGGTTCCCAACCCTGGTCCTGGGGACCCCCTGTGTATGCTGGTTTTCGTTCCAACCACAATTGCAATACCAGAATTTTAACAAGCTGTTATTTTTTCTTAATTAGGTGTTTTTATTGTATAGAGAACACTTTAAACTCTTTACTCTCTTAAGCCACGTTATGTTAGCAATAGCTATGCATGCCATGAAGAAGAAAAAAACCCATGTTCATTATGCTCATTGTGTTATATTGCAAACAATTACAAAGAAGAAGTAACAACTCAGGTGATTAGGCTCCTAATTAGGTAATTGAACGCAAGTTTAAGTTCCTTCATAATTTTTTCCTTAACACAATGCAGGTTTGGCTCATTATCATTTGCTTTGTCTTTGAATTCTTCATTATTTACCAAAAGTTTTATTGGCCATGTGTCCACAATTTCACCAATTATGAGCCTATTGATTCACCTCAGTCTTTAATTTGATCAGTTAAAACATTTTTTACCTCCTTTTAATTGTTTACAATACAACACAATGTGAATCTTGGACTTTTAGTCTTCATGGCATGCATAGCTATTACTAACATAATGTGGCTTAAGAACGTAAATAATCCCTCTAAACATTAAAAACACCTAATTAAGAAAAATTAACAGCTTGTTAAAATTCTGGTATTGCAATTGTGGTTGGAACAAAAACCAGCATACACAGGGGGTCCCCAGGACCAGGGTTGGGAACCACTGACTTAGAGGATAGATATTGTGGTATATTGCACAGAACTCTTATACTGTTGAAATGCTTGATTCCACTCAGTTTGGAGCCAGAACACATTGTTAGGGACATATTTAAGCAGCTGAAACAGCTTCAGAGATAACATACCATGAGAAACTCCAATTGACAATATTTTTAAACAAAAGGTTCGCCATGTAATTTGATATATAGTCCTATTGTTTTTTTGTTTTTTTTTATTACAAGTTTTTGATCTTGTTCTTTCCACCTTTGTCTGTGATTGAGTGTGTGTGTGTGTGTGTGTGTGTGCGTGCATACTTGTGTGTTTTCTTTCAAAAAGACAGCTGTTTTTCTCTCCTTTGTTTCAAAAGCTTGCATTTTCGCATTGTCTGTTTATATAAATAACAGATGTTCTTTGTATTGCCACGCTAATCCACTGAGATTGCTAGCTACTGTGCAAAATTGTGTCACTGCCTATTCCCTGATGGAAAGAAAAATTACATTTATGAAGTAAAATGTGAAATCCAAAATACAAGCTATCAGTTTATCATGCAATAGGCATTTCATTTTAAAATAATTGTAATAAAGTAATATAACGGAGCTAAAACAAATGGTGACATTGGTGCTGCTCATAAAAATGGCCACATACCAGAGATATCTAATGTAATTTGTAAACAAAATAAAATAAAAAGTATGGGTATATTTCAAAAATCTAGGCATGTGCCTGAGTTCAGCTTTACCCTGTTACTGCCACGGAGCAGTAACAGCATAAAAGAATAAACAAATTCAATTGTAACAGTATTGAGTTATATAAATATGAATTATCTCTTATATTATATCATACAATTCACTTCGAGGCCAGGCTTCTGGGACATGCTGTATCGGCTGAAATGGCTAAATATTCTACAGATGGTACACTGAGAGGATTTTTTAAATGTATTTTCACAGAACCTTGATTCACACTTTGAGGAGCTGCCAAGCTGGGACAGAGTAGAAGTTTTCACTTGGCAATCACATCTTATCCTGGGCAGTCTACTCCATCACATCTTATTCTGGGCAGTCTACTCCATCACATCTTATCCTGGGCAGTCTACTCCATCACATCTTATCCTGGGCAGTCTACTCCATCACATCTTATCCTGGGCAGTCTACTCCATCACATCTTATCCTGGGCAGTCTACTCCATCACATCTTATCCTGGGCAGTCTACTCCATCACATCTTATCCTGGGCAGTCTACTCCATCACATCTTATCCTGGGCAGTCTACTCCATCACATCTTATCCTGGGCAGTCGACTCCATCACATCTTATCCTGGGCAGTCTACTCCATCACATCTTATCCTGGGAAGTCTACTCCATCACATCTTATTCTGGGAGGTCTACTCCATCACATCTTATCCTGGGCAGTCTACTCCATCACATCTTATCCTGGGCAGTCTACTCCATCACATCTTATCCTGGGCAGTCGACTCCATCACATCTTATCCTGGGCAGTCTACTCCATCACATCTTATCCTGGGAAGTCTACTCCATCACATCTTATCCTGGGAGGTCTACTCCATCACATCTTATCCTGGGCAGTCTACTCCATCCCATCTTATCCTGGGAAGTCTACTCCATCACATCTTATCCTGGGCAGTCTACTCCATCACATCTTATCCTGGGCAGTCTACTCCATCACATCTTATCCTGGGAGGTCTACTCCATCACATCTTATCCTGTGGGTCTACTCCATCACATCTTATCCTGGGAAGTCTACTCCATCACATCTTATCCTGGGCAGTCGACTCCATCACATCTTATCCTGGGAGGTCTACTCCATCACATCTTATCCTGGGCAGTCGACTCCATCACATCTTATCCTGGGCAGTCTACTCCATCACATCTTATCCTGGGAAGTCTACTCCATCACATCTTATCCTGGGAGGTCTACTCCATCACATCTTATCCTGGGAGGTCTACTCCATCACATCTTATCCTGGGAGGTCTACTCCATCACATCTTATCCTGGGCAGTCGACTCCATCACATCTTATCCTGGGAGGTCTACTCCATCACATCTTATCCTGGGAGGTCTACTCCATCACATCTTATCCTGGGAGGTCTACTCCATCACATCTTATCCTGGGCAGTCGACTCCATCACATCTTATCCTGGGAAGTCTACTCCATCACATCTTATCCTGGGCAGTCTACTCCATCGCATCTTATCCTGGGCAGTCTACTCCATCACATCTTATCCTGGGCAGTCTACTCCATCACATCTTATCCTGGGCAGTCTACTCCATCACATCTTATCCTGGGCAGTCTACTCCATCGCATCTTATCCTGGGCAGTCTACTCCATCACATCTTATCCTGGGCAGTCTACTCCATCACATCTTATCCTGGGCAGTCTACTCCATCGCATCTTATCTTGTGGGTCTACTCCATCACATCTTATCCTGGGAGGTCTACTCCATCACATCTTATCCTGGGAGGTCTACTCCATCACATCTTATCCTGGGAGGTCTACTCCATCACATCTTATCCTGGGAGGTCTACTCCATCGCATCTTATCCTGGGCAGTCTACTCCATCACATCTTATCTTGTGGGTCTACTCCATCACATCTTATCCTGTGGGTCTACTCCATCACATCTTATCCTGGGCAGTCTACTCCATCACATCTTATCCTGGGCAGTCTACTCCATCACATCTTATCCTGGGAGGTCTACTCCATCGCATCTTATCCTGGGCAGTCTACTCCATCACATCTTATCCTGGGCAGTCTACTCCATCACATCTTATCCTGGGCAGTCTACTCCATCACATCTTATCCTGGGAAGTCTACTCCATCACATCTTATCCTGGACAGTCTACTCCATCCTTTGAAGAGTACGTTATTTTGTTTCATATACATTAAATATACCACAGTGTGGTAATTAAAAGTGGTATTGTTTAGCCGAAGAGTATTTGACAGGGAAAATATCACGTGCACGTGTACACACACACACACACACACACACACACACACGTACACACTCATGCATGCACACACATGCATGCACACACACACACTCATACTGATCAAAGCCATATTGAGATCCCCAAGTGAATTTCAGTTTCAGCTCCAAAATCCGTTATTCCATACTATGCATGATTGGCACTCTATTGGAATTTAATTGCATTGATTTTTTTTGTTTGTTGATAAACTGACACATATATTGATCAATACAGCATCACAATCTCACAGAGAAGGTCAAGATGTGCAACTACCTGCAGATAAACACCTAATTAAAGTGCAGCTTCCCCTATATAGTGACACTAGAATAGAAAATACTCATTTATTAGCCTAGAAAATCTTCACACTAATATTTCTGTGGAATTTGTGCTGGATATAATGAACCAAGGAGCACATCCCCCCCTCCTTTTTTGGCTATGAGGGTCACCTTATTTCCATGTCGTCCCAACACATCTCGTATTGGCATGTCCTACCATGTGTTATAGTAAGGCTACCCCTTAGTGTTACCGTTCAGTGTATGTGTAAGCCTACCTTTCAGTGTATGTGTAAGCCTACCGTTCTGTGTATGTGTAGAATGATTTTAGGTGTAGTACTCACAATTTCTGACTACTATTATTTTATTATTACTCTTCTTTCTTAGTAAACATTGCTTTTTAGTTTGAGGTAATTGCCTCATTCAGAAAGGTTGTGTCACATGCATGCTGTGGGCTTAAGTGAGGTACATTCTGAGATGCAGATTCGGTGCTTACTAAAGTACTGTGCTCTATAGACCAGAACATCTATTTTGAGATATCCAGTGATGAACAAATAGCTAGGGCTCTGGTGAACTTTTTTGGGGGAAAAAAAAAACTATGAACTTATGGAGGGAAAATAATATGTAGAATGGTACAACCCGTACTAAAGTGAGCTATGACATCCCTGCAGCACCAAAGAAACTGTCTGTGAGCCAGGACTTTCAAAATTTTGAACCAAACCGACAAACTTGTAACTGATTAAATCGTTGACTGGGGTTCTTTGTGATCAACTTCTGCATATTTCAAACGTGTCTCCAGCACTTCAGGCGGATGTACGTATGTGTCAGTCCAACACATGACAGAACAAGATGTGATCTAATTGACTTCTTATACTGCTTTTAATAACTTATCATGTAAAGTCACCTAAGACCATATAAATATGTCCAATTTCTGTACATTTGTAGTTAACAATAATAAAAAAAAGTTTTGACATTAAATTAAGGTGCCCAGGTTTATAAATGGGTTTGTGGGTAAAAAAAAGTTTGTGGGTAATCAAAATGAATTCAAGTAAGCCAATTAATTGAAATCAGATTAAGCTGTTGGAAAAAATAAATCTAATACATTGTTGCCATTTTTCTTGTATTTCATGATTTGAATTTCAGTTTCCCTAATTAAAAATTAATTCAAACACGCACACACGCACACACACACACACACAGTACAATATCTTATCCATATTTCAGGCATAACCATGCACTGAATACAGAAATCATATTTAAGTTTTTGCAAGCCTATTCAGTTTAGTTGGCAGTTGTCCCATCTGAAGCCTAGCACAGACAGTGCAGCTCTTTGACAGAGAGGAGCTGCCAGGTTTGTTGGATCGAACGGCTCCTCCACCCCATCCTAACAGAATAACAGAAGCATAACACCAACTACACATTAATAATTCCGGCAGCCATTTTCAGGAGCCCACTGCATTATATTTTTAATCAGGAAATATGATTGCTCCTTACTTCATCTCACTGCACACCCATGGTGTGGATTAAAAACAAAAAAAACATGAATAAATATTTAACAGTATTAAACAGAGAGTTAGCACGATTTCAGGGAAAAACATGAAGACAAATTGTGCAGACCTGTTTGTGTCTTTTTTCCTTACACATCCCTGTTTCTTTCTGATGAACCTACAAACAACCCCAGATTCTATGACAGGAAACCATATCCTCAAAAATCTTTACATTTTCTTTTACCCCGAGCCCATCTGTTTATTTTCTCTCCCCCACAGTCCTAAACTCCACGCAGCCCTTATGATGTGGGGATGCTCGGAGAGTAATGGATTTGTGTATCGAATATAAAACACAGTGGCGACAGTCCAGAGCTCTCTGGTCTTGGCCTATTGATGAACTCGATGCCTGCCTGCCTGCCTGCCTGCCTTCCAAGCGCATAGCTGTCCAATCTGCTGTCACATCATGCCAAAATAATCAAAGGTAAAAACCCATTCCACCACCCCACTGGAAGCAGCCTTATCACTAATTGGGGAGGGAACATATTTCCCTTGTTAGAAGTTTTTTTCTTTCCATCTGTTTCCCATTGTTATATTCTTGTCTGATAGGCAGTGTAGAAAGGTGGGCTTATTAATGCTTTCCAATGGGGATACTGCTTCATTTTATAAAACCCATGGTACAATAACTCAGCCCTGGACATTAGAACATAACCGTGTTGTCTTGGCTGCCTTAGTTAGTTATCTCTTTACTTAGGTAACTACTGATCATGGTTATCAATTGGCAGTTATGCATTAACATAATAGGACTGCATCCTATCATTGTGGATTGGGGCTATTCCCGTATTGGCAACGCTGATTGGATCGCAATTAAATACCTTATTATGTGTCCTGCTCCTTCTCAGCCCTCACACAGACATATTGTACTTGTGAATGAAACGGTCAAAGAGCAAGGCGGCGGCACTCGTCGGCGAATGGGGCGGTTTTTCCATTTCACGAACGCCTCGTTGCGCGAAGCGAGGACGCGACGCGACAGTCACACGGCCCAGAGGTGTAATAAAAAATAGAGCGGGTAAATCTCACCGGGCTACGAAGGCGGGTTGTTTTTGTGCTTGGCGAGGAGAAAGCGATGCGGTTTTTCGCGATCGGCATACCTGGGAGAGCGGGAGCCAAGCTGACTCCTGCCTTCCCGCTCCTTATTTCATCTGCCTGGCTGAAGAGCCCCAGAGATACGCTTGTTGGGTGTCAAACAGGAAGCCAGGTAAAACAGAAAATAGTGGAAGATAATTTATACCTTCCATCAGACCAGTGACTTGTATCTTTTATTATCAGGTGGCTTGCTGTTGTGATACCAGTGGGAGGGAACAATTATTTATATATTTTTTTATACTATACTCAACCCGGCTGAAGTAATTTTTCAGAAACATGGTATGCTGCCATTCTGAATGCCGTTCATAATGAAAACATTGATTTTCCTGTTGCATCTGTCACTTAAAATGCAATTTATCATCAATGTAAAGTAATAGTCTACCTTGTCAATGTACTCAACTTTACACTTCATAATACGAATAGCATGCATATAAAATCGAGTGTGTGCGTGAGTGTGTGTGTGTGTGTGTGTGTGTGTGTGTGTGTGTGCTCTTTCAGTTCTAGTGCATCTGTATTCATCCACAGCTGCATGCTTGATAGACTACTGTGGCTAGTGGAGTCTGATAAGGTGAAGAGTGCACTCTATTTGGCAAGACCCTGCTTTCCCATTCCACAGTGCCATCACATTATCATATCACTGCAGTGACAGGCCTCCCAGCGAGGCTGTAATGTACCACTTCCTAGCACTTGCCCTAGGAACAGCCGGCCTGCGTTGTGTGTGAGAAGCTGTGTTATCGCACTACGTTTCCCATGGTGCACCACAACCAACCCTCCGTCATTCACAAGATGGATTCCTTTTTATGGTGACAATACCACTGAGCTCTGATTCCAACTGAGAATCGGATCACCCAGCATGGGGATTCAGCCAGTGGCTTGTTGACTGCTCTGGTCAGTGTAGCCTGTGATTCATAACTTGGCCTCCAGAGTTGAGTATCTCCAGTGGCTGAGATGGATCTAAGGGTGAAGAGTATTTGACAGACTTCACACATTTCACACGGCATGCATGCCAGTCCTCAACTTCCAGAACAGGGGCCTTGCAGAGACATAGGGTAGACCAGTGGTCCCCAGCCCTGTTCCTGGAGATCTACTGTCCTGTAGGTTTTCATTTCAACCCTATTTTAGTGCATCTGATTCTACTAATTAGCAGTCCAATGAGATCTATAGCTGTTGAATGGGATTTGCTTTGTTAGGGTTGGAGTGAAAACCTACAGGACGGTAGATTTCCAGGAACAGGGCTGGGGACTACTGGGGTAGGCCAGGGCGAACATCAGAAACATTTTGTGTTCCTCAACGAAATGTCTTCCTACTGGTTCAGGACACTGATGCAGGCTAACAGCAAAGTTGTGTTTATAATGAACAAACAACACCGTCAATGAAAACAGTCACGGTTCTCCAATTTAAAGTACATCGGACCTGCTGGGAGGAATCTACAGATAGCATATTGTGGTTTAATCCTCCACCAGTTTTGAGTCAACAGACGACCGGCAGCCGGAACAGCAGATTAGCCATTGCCAATCTTGACAGTTACAGATGCGCAATTGTGTTGGCTTTGCACATAAACAATGAAGATATTTCTGAGCTGCTCCGTCATCCCGAAGCCATTTGTTTAGCCTTGACTGACAAGCTTGTTGCCAGCGACCTAATTAGTACATTGTCAAGAATGACTCGAGAAGCCCGTGTCAGGTTTCCGTTCTTGTGGAGGAGCGGTGAGAGAGGGACAGAGGAAGTGTAGTGCCCCTGCATAACACTACACCTCTCATGTGCACATCAAAAAGAATCATCTGAATGCAATTTGTGAGTGATAATTGCTTTCAGGATCCGAGGGTTTATCCGCGTATATTGTGCATTTTGAAAACGTTATTCCCCGTTTCACGTTTTTCAGTCAAGGAGTTTTTTTTAAATTTTTTTTACCTTATTCTTTTTTCTTTATTTTCTAACTACAGATAATGGTTTGACAGACGATGCATATTCAAATGACAGTTTGCTAACAAGCAAATTGTGTCATCCCCAAATGAAGCATTAGGCTGCCACTCTCTTCGTATTGAGGATAGATGTCTCACCTTACGCATAACATCAAGAAACCTTACGTACTGTACATATTCAAGATTAAATATAGCATAGTATAACGTCATCTCTGTCACAATCTGTATGTTTAATGTAATGAGTGATTTCTCTTTAGGGCAGGCTGATATTTTTAGCTGCTCGTTTTAGTCATTAAATTGGTTCAGTGAAAAACTGTCCTTGCAAAACTCACATGAGCCATTTCTGACAAAAGATTTAACGTCTCTCTACATCTGCAACATATGATAAATCATGAGTCATATCTAAGGAATGTGTTTTCAGTACACCAATTATAACTCCATTACATTTTATCAGTACCTTTACAGTCTCAGATGTTTATGTTTAGCAGTATATATATATATATATATATATATAGAGAGAGAGAGAGAGAGAGAGATGGTACATGTCAGATACATGGCCTATTATGCTTGTAAACATTTGAAATCTGTTCATGGATGTTGACACTCTGCTTACTGGTAGTCTCCTATCTGTTTATCAAAATGAATGAATGACTGAATAAATAAAAAAATAAAAAAACACTTACATCTTGCTGACTTGTGTCCGGTGACTCTTTGGTCGAGGTGAAGATGATGTTCACGACCAGCTAGTGTGCAGCATATTCATCATGCAGAAAGAACTCATGGGTTAAAAGACCACCCATCGGAGCCCCAGTATAAACGAAGAAATACTTTTCTCTTTATGTATCTGTATATCCTCATCCACTGTATGAAGCCCCTCATACACACACTTCTGGTTTATATTAGTCACATGGATCCTCTGTTTACAAAAGTGATTGGATGGGTCTCCTGTGGCCTTTTGGATTTAGATGGAATGCACCATTTCAAAAAGGCCCTGCCCGTATGGTGCATATATTAAGACATTTGAATATCTGTCTGTTAGACCTGGTTCCAATACATACTGTATTTAAAACACATAAACTCTTCTTAGTTCAATTTGAAACAATCCCCGGAAATGTGCTATGAACAAAAACATAATAGCAGAATTCACAACAAGGGCAGAATTCACAAAAATCTTTAAAGACAGTTTTCTCCAAACTGTGTTTTGCAAAATGACAGTATTCAAACAGTCATATCTCCGGAAATATTTACTCAATCTCATCAAGTGATACCTCATTTTGTAGCTCTGATAGATAAAAACATGTATCTGAAGCAGGCATCCATACATGAAATAGTGTTCTGGATAGCAGTAGTAGTAGTAATAATAAGAATAGTAGTAGTAGTAGTAGTAGTAGTAGCAGTAGTAGTAGTATAATTAATAGTAGTAGTAGAGTAGTAGTCATCGTAGCAGCAGCATTAGTAGAATTAATAGCAGTAGTAGTAGTAGTAGCAGAATTAATAGCAGTAGTAGTAGTAGTAGTAGTAGCAGCAGTAGTAGTAGTAGCAGTAGTAGTAGTATAATTAATAGTAGTAGTAGAGTAGTAGTCATCGTAGCAGCAGCATTAGTAGAATTAATAGCAGTAGTAGTAGTAGTAGTAGTAGTAGAATTAATAGCAGTAGTAGTAGTAGTAGTAGCAGCAGTAGTAGTAGTAGTAGAATTAATAGCAGTAGTAGTAGTAGTAGTAGAATTAATAGTAGTAGTAGAGTAGTAGTCATCGTAGCAGCAGCATTAGTAGAATTAATAGCAGTAGTAGTAGTAATAATAATAGTAGTAGTAGTAGTAGAATTAATAGTAGTAGTAGTCGTCGTAGCAGCAGTAGTAGTAGTACTGTGGTGGTGTCTGAAGGGTTAATATATTTCAATAATTATTTCACCCATGCCTGCCGTCTGTCATATTGAACCGCAACCTTAAACCTGCTGTGAGAAAGTTACCTACCACACTATTTCTCCCACCTCAATGCTGAGACAGAAAGCCAGACCCTCGTCACTGCCTCCCTATGTCTGTGTCACTCCTCTAGAGGTAAAGCGTTGCAGATCTTCGGTAAACATCATGAAGGTAAAACTCTCTAATGTGCGATGAAACGGATGAAAAGGGCTTGCGTTCAGAAGGGCATCCGTCATCAGAATTTAACCTTGAATAAACGTCAGTACCGATGTAAAGAGCTTGGAGTTTATTTTTTGAGTGATTCTTGGAAAAAGGAAATATCTAATAAAATCTTCTTTTTTTTTCTTCTTCCCTGAAGAAGCTAGTAGGGGAAGAAAGTTTCTGTTATATTTGGCCGTGACATAGGAAGAGAGTCTTACAACTACTCGGTGAGCTCATCGTAAGCTCTTCAGATATATCACATTTATCTTTTGGAATATGTGACTAATACGAAATAATCACAATAATGACCATTGATGTATTGCATTAGTGCAGTTGCATAAATGTAAAACAAAATTACACATTAAGGCTATTTAGGCAATACATTGACTCATTCTCAGATTATTCTGCATTTGGGTCTCTAGCTGGAAGAGTCCTCTGGGGGTTTTTGGTTTCCAACATATTTCATGTCCAAAAACCCCAAAACTTTCTGAGCAGTATGCAAAAAAAAAAAAAAAAGTGAAAACTTGG
>CM056379.1:110454219-110481719 GCA_029718625.1 Synaphobranchus kaupii | reverse complement strand
TAAAACGAAATGGGAATGATGTCATAAACGTGGGAAACAAGAACGAAAATAAAGTCACATTTGGAGGTGCCGATAAATACAAGTACCCCCCTTGAGTCTGGTTCCTCCCAAGGTTTCTTCCTAGTTACACCAGGGAGTTTTTCCTTGCCACTGTTGCCTTTGGCTTGCTCTTGTGGGGGTTTAGGCTGGGTTTTTGCTGTGAAGTGCATTGTGACAACTAGTTGTGAAATGCGCTATATAAATAAATATTGATTTGATTTGTTTTGACAAGTATACCACATGGTCATGGAGGGACAAAAAACATAAATACAACAAAACTAATCCACAGATTTCTCAATATGCTCACAGATTTCTCAATAGGCTCACAGATTTCTCAATAGGCTCACATATTTCTCAATAGGCTCACATATTTCTCAGTAGGCTCACAGATTTCTCAAAAAGAACAGATTTCTCACAGATTTCCCTCCTGAATGAAACATGTGCGGCCCACTGACCATCTGTCAGTCCGAATAAGTGACAACCGTGCGAGGGGGCCGCACCTACCCGTTAACATTAACGGCAGGGGTGTCCTCTCGCTGACACACCGGGGAGGAAGTCTCCAGGGAGAGGTGCTGCCAGGGCCCCATAATCTCCAGGATCCCCAGGTACGAGGCTTGGTGCGAAGGCAGAGCGCTCCCCCGCGATGCCCTCCCAATGTCTCTGATGCAATTGGCTGTCAGAGGACGGTAAAGCGGTCATTATCAGAGATGTTCACCTTAATCTCGTCAAGGACGCCTGCCTGTCCTGCCTGCTGTAATGCCTACCATGACAAAAACTACTTTTTTATTGCTCTGTGTGTGTGTGTGTGTGAGGTTTTTTTTTACTTTATTTACCCCTACCCCATACAATCTGTTTGATTATAATATTTGATTTGAAAATTAAGGAGTATGTACTTCAGGCGATACGGAAATACTTTCAATATAATAGCAATACAATTCATTTAGTTTGTCAGATAAATGACAGAAATCACTCAAAATATTGCATTAAAATTAAGTTTCACAAAAAAAAGAAATTGTAATGAATACCAATTCTTGCGTTGATATTCTAACAGTACCTCATTGTGCAAATCATCAGCATTAATATCTATGAACTATAATCCTCTGCACTCCTTCAACACAGCTATTTGAATATCAAATACAAATACATACGTTGCCTGGATATGTTTGTCAAGGAACGGGCACTTGCATTGAATGGGTTAAGTCCTGACTGGGCCACTACAATCCCCTGATAACTATCTGAACAGCAGAGAAAGCCCATTTTCCAAATCCCTGTCCTCCCCACCCCTATTCCATTATTATAAACCCTTGTGATAAGTAGAGATATGAGGGGAAAGTATCTGCGTTAAGCTCCGCTGCCCCCCTCAGGATTGGCTGACCTATATGGGCACTGAAACGATATGACCCCGTCTTGAATGCGATACATTTCTTTTTAGTACTTTGCAGTGGAAAAAAAAAGTACAAAATGTAATAAGGAACAAGTGTGAGAGATATGGGAGAAAGAAGCCTGTCTCAAAAGATTTGCTTTTCGGACTAAGCTTAATTTGTGAAAAAAGCCAAGTCTATTAATTATTATTATTATTATTGTTACACTAATATGAATAAGCTGGTTTGATTATGGAGTAGTGGTAGTAGTGGTAGTAGTAGTAGTAGCAGCAGTAGTAGTAGTAGCAGTAGTAGTAGTAGTAGTAGTAGTAGTAGTAGTCATAGTAGTAGTATTAATGAGGCTACCATCGTACATTTGAGGTGTATTGAAGGGGAGATGTGAGATTCTGTATAATAAGAAGATTTCACAAGCTATTTTTCAAAACTTTTGCATTAATATATTAATATATCCTTTGTACATTAATAAAGTTTTCAATATCTATTATTCTGTGTTTTGTCACTTTCACATAGATTGGTTAAGAGTGGAAGATTTTTATTTATTTATTTATTTGCTATTTTATTTAATCAAAGCTGAAAATCCATCATTACCAGTAAGGTTGAATACAGCAAGCAGTGGGAATCAAAAGGTTATTTTGCTGCACAGAGATATGAAGTTCTGGCTCCTATTAGGATGTCAAAACTTCCAAAAGTAAAACACGCCCCAAGCCTTTAAGCAAAAGCTGGTTTTATTTTTCACACTGGCTTGCACCATCTGTTTTTATCAACTCTGTAACCCTGTCGCGCATACATTTATCTCAGGAGGTATTTTATGATGTAACGTCACCTTTCTTCTTCGTACTACACATCTGCATCAACATACTGTAGCTTTCTGGAGCAAAATCTGATTTCCTGATATCTTAAAATGGATAAAAATAACATTTGCAATGACATGAAATTCTAAAGTACATCCCATACATGTGGGGTTTTTATCGTCCCTGGCAACGAACTACAACAGCCTGAGTAAGGTGATATAGTCCGGAATGTTCCGCATCAACTGTAATAGCCAAAGGTATAAAGAAAGCGAGCATTACTGGGACTTTGTTGGGCTCTTTGGTTTCCCAGGTGAAGCATAAAGACAAATGTATATCAACTATATCTTTATTTTATGTGGATTTTGCCAAATATACTGTACATCACACCAAAACTAGCTTTGCCTCTATTTATTTTTCCAGGGTATAACAGTCGCTGTGGAACATTCCGGGCTGCATCTCCTCACCATAAGCTGAACTCGTCTGGAGAGCCACAGCTGAATATATTGTTTCTGAGCTTTAAAGCCATTGGTGCTTTTATTCGGGTCCGTCTTTCTGAAACCGGAGCACATTGGCAGACCTCTCTGGCAGCCGGAGACGAAGCATTGCAGATTCGCCGATCTCTAAAATACTGTACGTCGACGGCCGGCCCCCCTTGCCTTACACGCCGTCTCTCAGCCCTTCCAGATAAGGACGTGTGGGTTTGTCCTATAGCACAGACTCTGTCCTCGGTTCACCTGCTATGGTTAGTAAATGTGAACGATCAAAACAGATGTGCGTTGCGGCCCATTCTCCTTATGAAGGGTTTTGCACAGGTGCTGCCAATAAAAAAAAGAACAGAACACAAAAGGAAACGCAACACCAGCCACCTGCCACTAGGGGCACCAGTTGGAGGGCTGGGGATGTAACAATGTGTTAAGGTTGTAAGGACAACACATTTTGTGTTACTTTTCAACACAGTCAGCTAAAAAGTCTCCCTTTTTAGCACATAAATTGTGTAATTTGACACAAAATGTGTTGAAAGTAACATAAATGAGTAACTTTGACACAAAATGTTTTGTGTAAGTAACGCACAAGTAGTAACACAAAAAGGTGTGTTGGATATCAACACATTGACTGAATCCAAATGTCCGGTTTTCCCTGCGCTAGCAGACTTGCGGAGTCACCGGCCACGTTCCAGTTAAGGCTGGAGTGGCTCAGGCTGTCCAATTCTACAATTCATCAAGTCCGCAAGGGGACTCGTACGGACTTTCACGCAGGCTTCACCAGACTTTTCCAGCGGGATTATCCAAAAGTCATAGCAATAAGAATGTGACAATAAAATAGACGTCAAGGAAGTAATGCCAAAAAAATTAAATAAAAATAAAAATCAAGGTGGGAAAAACAACTGAAGGAGGTTGCAACTAAAGATGATATTTGCAGACTTTTTGTTTTATTTATTTTAATTTTGAATGTATAAGGTTGTATCCACGGCAACAAGTGAGGTCTGAAGTCCCGTCTCGTTAGCGCATTTCACATACTCGCTGTGCTGCAGTGAGGGGATAATAATAATAATAATTATTATTATTATTATTATTATTATTTTGTTTAAACAATGGCAGTAATATGCAACCTGCTTCACCAGAAAATGTAGTATTGGGGGTTTGCTGGTGATGGAGACTTCATTGTACTCATGAAGACAAATGCATTGGCCTTTCAGGAATGTCTTTTCACTCTGCTGTTGTATTGGACGCCTATCGCAAGTGTGTCCACGAGGCTTGTCAAGTGTGTGTGCCTTTGTGCGTAAAGTGTGTTTGTGTGTGTGTGTGTGTGCATGTGTGCATGTTTAGACACCCAGAGCATATACAGGCGGCTCATGAGAGATCTCCGGCGTTTCCAAGCCGTGATCTGAAGTCGCGATGATAATCATAAGCGGCTCTATTGACCGTGACTGCAGCTCTGCTCTGCATTACGGAACTGCTTATCCTCTGTATGTCCCCGTCTACATATGCCATCGTAATCATCCGTCGCCGTTGTAAAACTTGATCTACTGGAGGAGGACATAATGAAGTGTCAGCATTTTTAAATGAACGGCCGGCACGCCGTGTCCAGGAATGGATGGGGCTGCAAGTCTCTCTGATAATCTGGTTTATGGCTGAGTAATAATGGAATCCACAATTATCAGATGAGAGTCCTGGTGTTTTACCTCCTCCTCCCCCCCCCCAAGACAGCAACTGTGGACTGGGCAAGAAGGCACATACACACACATGCACACACACATGCACAAACATACACACACACACACAGACACACACACACACACACGCACACAAACACACACACACACACACACACACACACACACACACACACACACAGACCGTGCACATCCTCTTGTCCACTTGGAAACTTACCAGTCATAAGAACATCTGTTGTCATGGTGACAGGACTTCCAAGTAATTCCTACGCTTCTGAAAGCACGATCTTGATGGGGGACTTAAAGTTAATACTTTTTACTTTTAAGAGTCCAATTCCCATCAGCTTGCACATTCTTGAAATTTATTTCAATTCAATTCAATTTTATTTGTATAGCGCTTTTTACAGAGAACTGTCACAAAGACGCTGCACAGAGAAACAGAAGGAAAATTGAGCAAAAAACCAGGTCATAACCCCCAACCAGCAAAACGAGGTAAAAAAAATAAAAACTTCCCGGTGGGAAGAAAAAACACTCTGTAATAGACTGTAATGAGGATCTAATAAAACTAGCTGGTAAGTAGAAAGTCCAATGAAAAGGATGTAAAAAAAAAACTTTTACTAAATGTATGAAACATTTGGCAAAATATTTAGTTAAATGTATAAAACATTTAGCTAAATGTATAAAACATTTACCTAAATGTATGACACTTTTAGCCAACTATTTAACTAAATGCATGAAACATTTACTAAACGTATGAAACATTCAGCTAAATATTTATCTAAATGTACAAAACATTTAACTAAATGTATGAAACATTTAACTAAATATTTATCTAAATGTACAAAACATTTAACTAAATGTATGAAACATTTAGCTAAATATTTATCTAAATGTACAAAACATTTAACTGCTATTAGACATTTTGCACCTTGCAATGCAAGTGGTTTGTGTCGCAGAATGCAACACTCTTCTCTACTGACTGTAACAAATTATGTTGTAGTACTTATGAATGTGCTGTGTACTTCTTATGAACCCTAAATAGCTCTTATTCATGGGGAGTGTAACTGTAGATTCTCTTATTGAATAGCCAAATAACATACCTCTGTGCTGCTACCTTGGGTTTCCACCTTTGTTATGCTACTTAGCATTCGACAGGAGATTTTCTCTATGTCAATGCATATTTGTAGTTGTGTATTCCAACTTTTGGTCTCTTGGGCCTTCCTGCCAATCACCACAAGTTGCGTGTCACAGCCGTAACCTTTCAGGAATACGCGGCTTTTCATCAGAAGCACTCCTAACAAACACCAAAAGTAAGTAGGTCAAAAAAAAGCATTGCCTCTGCCAGCTAGACCCATTAGGCGGCTAAATTATGCACATTTTAACGGTCTGTCTTTCTGAGCCACATATTTGTACTGTAATGTACGTTGCGCTCTTTCAGATTCTATTTAATTTCCATTTGCCCGCAATTGTCAAAGCTGCTGGCTTAAGAAAAACGGAAGATAAAAAAAAAAAAAACACGACATTCCCAACCAAAGATGAAATACAGAGGTCAGAGGTCAGACCTCATGCAGGATGTCTGCACTGTGAAGAATTACAACAACAAAAAAACACACACAAAGGAACAGCTTGTTGTACACGTCTTATCTTATTCAGCGTCCTTTTCTGATGGCGTAAATTTCACCATATTTTATTGCTGTATTTTACATCCTGCTATGCCCCCCCCCCCCCCCCCCCCCCCTCCCCCGCCCACCCCTGCGAATCCACGGCACGCGATCAAAGACTCCACAGAACCGTCTATCCTGGGAACGCACTACAGGTGCCACAATTTAATACTTTCTCTGACTTTTAACACATTCTCCATAAAGATACAGCCTGGGGCTAACCTTACAGACACAGACGGGTATGCAGTAGGTGATAAAAGTTGAACGAGACAGTGCGGTGTTTTAAAACAATATAAATTATCCGAGCATGCCGTTAAGCCCGATACTAAACAAAACCGTCTTTTAAAAAAAGAAATGATCAAATAAAGTTGCACCTTTTCATAATTGTACCACCACCACACAAATCAATAAAACAAAATACAATAAAATAAAATAACGCATATAAATAAAAGAAGCTGTCCCAAATGCATTCACAATTCTGAGTTGGTTCTGAAAATGCAAAACAGTTTTATATGAATTTTAATACGATGCCTATTTCTTTCCTCCGGTCCAGTCAAACTGACATACCATTACCGTTTATAAACAGGCAGTTACACGGTCTGGGGGAGATTGGTACTCGGTAAGGAACCTTCCATCCTAGTAGGCCTATAAAACTGTGGGACTCCCAGAGGAGTGGCAACTAATCCCAGATAAACAAAGTAGATTTATGCACTTATTAATCTATCGATTAGTACTACCCGTGTAAATTCACGCAAACTGATCCATGTGATGAGTTTACGAACGTGCTGATTTAGGTTTTTTCCCCTGCTTACACCACATGAAAAGAGGAGTTTCCGGAAGATATCCAACCTGTAAAATTTCTGTGAAATTTGGGGTGTACCGGTCATGAGTGGTAGTTTCCTGTGTATTTCCAGAAACGTCTGCACACTCCCGGGTAATATCTGTGATTGGGGGTTTCTGGACTTGGATATTCCCGATATAATTCATGGACTCTGCCTGCACTGATAAATTCCACAATGTCGAGTGGAGTGGTGGGCGGCCATGTATGGTCATTTATGCAAATTGTCTGGACAAGAACACGTCCGTGCTCGAGATTATCCCGTTTCTGACACGTCGCACACGGCAGGAAATGTGTCCGTTCTCGGATTCTTGCACAGTAGTGTCCGCCCCGTAAATGCACCTTTTGCAGTGTAACATAGGAAATAGTGGAGACACAGCAATAAGTGGATAGCGTTCAACATTATACCCCAGATCTATACTAATCTGCATTAAACTACATTTTTAGTATTATTTTTTTTATTATTTACTGTCACAACATCCATGAACCTTGTGGCTTTGCGACTTATATCAGGAGTGCGCAACAAACTATTTTATTTTATCTTTATTTTATTTTTTGTGATACTCATGAGCTACAGCAGCAGACTGCACTCGTGTCCTTGGTGAAAATGTTTTACAGCGCTCAGATATGGGAGTGAACCAGCCTTTGAGCCCAAATGAGCCCAAATGAGTGGTTGGAACAAAAACCCGAAGAGTACACACAGGTCCAGGACTGGAGCTGTGCTCCTCTATCTTTAATATCAATTTAGCTTGTAAACAACAGAAAATAGGTAAACAAACAACAACAAAAAAACAGTGGTGACATTATTATACACTACTTTATCACACAGACTCAGAATTAAATAATGATTTGGCAGAAATCATATGCATGCATTATATTTCACATGTATTGTATTTAACATCTTTAACTGAGAGAGGTTTATGGATTGGTTCCCATAGTAATAATGCTCATAATGAAAGCCAGATGAGCTCTGGTTCCCTGGCCTGTCCATGTTTGAAATGGTTCCAGTATATGCCATCGGAGGGGACAAGGGTTGTATGGGCCAGTCAACCTTTATCGTTTCATGCAATACAGGGGACAGGGGTTCTGCTTGGAATGTGAATATGAACTTCCTTTTAATACTCAGTGAAATCTCTTTCTTGTCTTGCCTGGCATGCGGTGTTGCTTTAGACAAGGGCTTAGGAAGCACCAAAAAAACACGCTGTTGGGTGTCCAATCAGAATGTGGGGACAACTCTGTGTGGAATTAAATACATATGGTCCAAGCTGATTGGCTCTTCTAAAGGCCTGTTCACACTGTCCTTAGCCCCAGGCTAAGAGCCTCCTTAGCCCCAGGCTAAGAGAGATTTTAGCCCTGGCCTAAGCAAGTGTTCACACTTGCACATTCTAAAGTGGGCTAGCACCAACCTTAGCCCTGGGCTAGCTGACCCAGCCCCGGAGCAGGGTCAGCACCGACTTATTCGGTATTACCACAGCCCTAACCCCCCGAGAGGGTCTTTCTTCCAAGGGGGCTCATCCACATCAAGGATATTGGGAAATGTAGTCTTCCAATCGACTTTAGCTGCAAACTGGTCCAAACTTACTCCTTTCCTGCGGCCACATGTATAAAAACTCTGAGTAAAAGAATGCGTAAAAGAACGCTCAGGGTGAAAGTCGGAAATCTGTTTAAAAAAAGTTTAGCATTTTTTACTTCTGCCTTTCTGTCACGGTGTCGCCATATCACATGGACTCCAAACATTACGTACGCATGGTGTCCATCGTGTGCGGAGGTACGCAGATTCTCACAGCACGTGTTGTATTATACATCTGAATTTCTGCGTGGAAACTCGCTTACACGGCTTTCTGAGGGTATTTTTATGCTCAGCACTGTTTATACATGTGGCCCCTGGAGTTAATGCACTTCACAAATTCAGTATGATGTTGCAGAATTAGAACTGTGCCTTTTTCCCAACCATTGTTCTTACCCCAACCTTTTCCAAACACCTTTTTCGGCACTTTCGTCATAAGACAACAACCCTTCAACGTGACGGCCAGGAGAACAGGCTTTCTAATGCAGCTGACTGTTAAACTTTAGCAGCAGTTTTGGTCAAAGCTGACCTTTAGAGTCCAATTTTCCTCAAAGCTGAGCTCGAAATACTCTTTCAGAGGAGTAAGTCAGTCAGAAAATCTTTGAAAGTGGAGGGACCAACCTGACCTCATGCCCTTCACTTCAATAGGATGATGTCTACTTTTTCCTGTAGGTACTGCAGAAAGGCCCTAAAAATCGTCTAGGACCCCAGTAACCTAGGTTTTAAGTTGTTTACACCTCTTCAGAGCCTTGAAATTCAGGCTTTCGACTACACATATTTATTTATTTGTTTATTTATTTATCCTTTTATTTCAAAAAACAACGTTCCCAGTTCCCAGCAAAGATGCAACATAAGCACTATTGTAACTTAGCTATGAAAAACAAGAACCAAAATAAAAATTTGAGTACGTACAGACTACATTCATAACAGGTCCTGAGAAGCATAAAACCATAAAAAATAAATAATAAAAAAAAATTAAATAAAAAGAAAAGGGAGGGGCACTGCCATGCCATGCAAGAGGCGGGCCTTCAGTCTGCATTGGAAGATGACGATCCTGTTTCCCTGACTACACTGGGAGGGGACAAAAGGAATAGGAGGACTCTCCGCATTTAGGGGTGTGTTCTACTCAGTGTCTTCAAAACCCACATACAGTATCTCACTGCATGTTACAGACACGGTGTGTGTATATGCACTGCGCCGAACGTCCATCTGTGAAAGGAAATCGGAGTACCCAGAGGGAACCCACGCGGGCACATGGAGAACACGCAGACCCACGCGGGCACAAGGAGAACATGCAGACCCACGCGGGCACAAGGAGAACACGCAGACCCACGCGGGCACAAGGAGAACACGCAGACCCACGCGGGCACAAGGAGAACACGCAGACCCACGCGGGCACAAGGAGAACACGCAGACCCACGCGGGCACAAGGAGAACACGCAGACCCACGCGGGCACAAGGAGAACACGCAGACCCACGCGGGCACAAGGAGAACACGCAGACCCACGCGGGCACAAGGAGAACACGCAGACTCCACACAGAAAGGCCACAGGCCTAGATCCGAACCCAGTATTTGGGAGACACTTTGGATTTTGATATTAACAATTCCTGGCTAAATTTGATTCAATGTACAGTTTAGTTTCGTTTTTCAACAATAACACAAAAATTACATGCGAAAACAAAAATAAATTTAATAAAATAACATGTCCTTCAAATATTTATTACCTCATATAAGCATAGAAACAAACTCCAATAATTATTGACAAGCAGACAGCGGCTGGCCAATAAGATTCATTACTCTGCTGGGAGATGCTCATATACACTGTTAAAATAAGTCATTAACCACGGATTTTATTACTTTAGTTGTCAAAGCAATACAGTTCTGTAAAGGAGCACAATTTTATTATAAATCAAACTGTTTTGTTGGTAATAATAGATAGCCTTTTAAGCAGTATCACTACGCACCAAAACCTTATCCACAAAAATGTCATTTGTTTTTATTGTCAATTGGAAACAAAATATTATCAAACTGTATCAACAGGAAATACTGACCTCCCCTCCTTAATAAATGTTTTATGTGTAGTGTCTGTTAAACCTTGCCAGATACTGTTCATTCTGGGGTTTACATTTAGACATTTCACAGACACTCTTAAAAAGTGCAAATTACAAAGCTTACGAGATATTTACTGGACATTGGATATTTATTGATGTACTTTGGAGATACGGCCTGACCCTGGTGAGTTGCAACAGAAAGCAGGGAAAAACCAATATTTGCAGTAGAGACATTTATTTGAAAAAGAAAATGATCATGTTAACAAAAAGGAAAAAAAAAACAGAACCACGTTGGAACCCAGATGGTTGCCGCAGAGTGAGCTCCCTCTTGGCCAATCACGGGGCTCCTTATAAAACGGTTTTTAACAGGTGCTGCCAATCCTCCAGTCAAAGAGAAGAACAAATCACAAAAGGAAACACAAAACACCAGCCACTAGGGACACAAGTGAGAGGGCTGGGGACATAACATTTGGGTTCAATACATTGATCAAGGGAACAATGGTCCTGCCCGACTTGAGATATTAACTTTTAAACTGTGAATTGCAAGCCCGGTTTTCTAGTTATTATTGTAATACAACACTGGTTTCACACCGTGACCTGGATTAACCACAGCAGTTCTATTTCATTAGTGAATATAACAGTATCCTAAACATGAGATATTGGGTAAACTGTATTTAAACAACACCAACACATAAATAAAAATTGGAGTGTACATGTACAATTTTCCAATGTAGCACTGTGTTCACCTTACCGGAATAATATAGCTTTACAAGAATGCAATTATACTTTTACAGTGTAAAGCCTGACTGGCAACTGTAAATACTTTCTCTTTTTTCTCTCTCTCTAACCAGCAGGCGATGTACAAACAAGGAGATTTAGGTCTATCTGTACACAGCTCAATCTCAAATCCAAAAGAAAATAAATCAATAAAAATAAATCCGTAATTATAGAGACAGCAAAACGGGGCTGTGGAATGCAGATGGCAGTGTGGGCATTATAGATGGCAGTCCGCTTCTTGGAGTTACATTTTTATCTTTGTTCCATTGGAGGCCATGGCTTGTTATGAGCCTTCATTGAGAGCAGTTCTGTGATGTAGTTTACTGACTGTAGTATTACAGCACCATCTTACCAACAGAAACCTCATGTTTTTTTCTTCCGTCGAACCTTTAAAAGTAAAACCATTAATTTGTGCCACATCCTTGATTAAAGTCCAGCCCATAGGGTGTAGTTATGGCTTGAGAGTATGTCAGAAAGTTTTTCACTGTCTGAACTGTATTGTACCTTATTCATCATTAACACAACCTGAAATGTCACCCATCAGAAACCATTTTAAAGCTCTGAAAAATAATGTTGGACTTTCATGATATAGGGTAGGATTTGAGCTGGGGAAAATATGTTATTGAAATACCGTTACTCAGAATTTCAACAGTTTGATTGTAGCTGATTAGTGAACAACAGAGAGAGCTGCATTATGGATGCAACGTTGCATTAATAATAATAAAATAATATTTGCGGTTTTTCACATTGCCTCTAGAAAAAATAATACCACTGGACATAGCATACCATCTTTGCTGCTAGAGACTGTTCAGTTGAAAACAGAACAACTTTTTAAAAAAACTGAGTTTGCAAATACAGTCAAATTTAGGTCTTGAATTGCCATCTGGGACCTAATCTCAATTGGTTGAATTAGAAAATAAATAAAGAAATAACTGTTAGTTGCCAAAAACAATATTTTCATCACGATACAATGCATCTGGTCTTGTGGTATGTAAAAATGTAGTTTTCCTGGCAAAGATTGACCAGCAAAATATTGTTTACATTAATTATCAAATTACATCAACATTTTATCATTCAGTCTCATTTGTTGTAGACTGTCCATTACTGATATTGAGTGTATGGAGATAAATATTGAAAAATGTAATTATATTTCTCACACTCTCTTTCACTCACTCATTAACTCACTCACTCACTCACTCACTATCAGACTTGCTGGCTCACTCACTCACTCACTCACTTAATCACTCACTCACTCACTATCAGACTCGCTTGCTCACTCACCCACCCACCCACCAACTCACTCACTCACTCACTATCAGACTCGCTTGCTCACTCACCCACCCACCCACCCACCCACCCACCAACTCACTCACTCACTCACTCACTCACTCACTCACTCGCACATTCACTCTGCATTTCTGAAGGCCTTCTGATCAGGTCCTCCTTCCTTCCTCCCCTTTCGAATGACATAAAACCGTTGTGGGGCGCCTGAGGTTGGGCAGACCCCAGCTGGTAATTTATCCAGGAGGCAGGTTGAAATCCCTCTTCGGCAGAGAATGTTCACATCATGGATCACAACACAACACAAAGCCGCACAAAAACACTATCACCACAAACCTGCTGCTGGAGAAGGAATGGCCAAACCTGGGAACACAGTGAATCTTCAATTCAGCCCCACAAGCCTTTCTCTGACAAGCAGAATGGGAGCTGGAGAGAGATAAGAAAGGAAAATCCTGCGATTGTGTTAAATTAATCTGTTTCTACAGGACCTCTATGGAGTAAACAACCCACGTCTTGTGTTAAATAGATTTTCTGTGCTGGAATTTTACAAAAAAAAAAAAAACACTGTTTTTTTTTGTAAATATTGTTTATAAAATTATACTCAAACAACCGATGTTGTTTTCTCTTCTTTTGTTAGGATTCTTTCTTAGTTTGGGAAACGTTATAAAGCACACACACCTAAAATGTTTTCAGAGGCAAAATGGAGCATTTCTTCTGAGTGTGAAAACAGATGTTTGTGAATAAGAAAGTCAAACACTGCGCTACACAAATACTTATCAGCTATCTATGACTGTAGACCCTGGGTTTTCAACTGGGGGTCCGTGAAGGTACTACAGGGGGTCCCTGGCCCGATTTTATATGCAATGACTATATATATATATATATATATATATACATGTACTGTATTTGGGGTGGGGCGCTGGATCAGAAACCCCTGATGTAGAGCATGAATACCCCAAAAGAAAGAAAAAAAATAAAAAGATCAATAACTTATTCAGGAGAAATACAAAAACATAAGTATAAATGCAAGCAAAATTGCCTTTCTAGATCTTTCTAGATGAAAAATCTAAAACAGGGTTACAATACAAATGCGTGTGTATGTGGTGAGCTTGTGCTTGCTGACTTTCGCCCCCTACAAAGTACCTTTAATTACAGTTTTTCTCAATCGCTTGGACGCATTTCTTGAAACTCTAACCTCATTCCCAAAACTCTAAGTGCAATTCCCAAAAGAGTAAAATCATTTTTCATAACACTATACCACCCGTTCAAAAGAAACTATAACAATCAAAATGATAACCACATGCGTCAAAAGACACTAAGTCAGTCAATCGCTACAACAATGCCACCAAATGTATAGCACCTTCTGATCATTGCGTAAACCCTGACACTCAAAATGCAAAGTATTTGCATCAAAACTGGACAGATATTGTGTACATAGTGTTGCTGTCAATGTAAAACAATTCCTGGACACACAAATTACGAGAAAAAACATGTTTATTATGTATCTTTTTCATCTATAGTATGGTTGTTTTACTTTTTTATTTTGTATTTTTTGTTTTTCACTGCTGCACAACCAATCGCCCCTCTGGGGACACTGCTTCTTGCTCTATTTTTTTTGCACTGGAACCCTTAGCATTTATATATGTTTGTGAGTATTGTGTTCACAATTTGCACCTGTGGGATGGAATTGACAGCATGTGTTCTCCGTTACTCTTCAAATGTGTGAAGGGAAGTTACTCACTCCAATCACCCATCATGTTGGCCTTATCTTTTGTACAAACACAATGCTCATTATACATAGTATTTTGCATGCAATGATTTACCCAACGAACAACTGTGTCATTGCGAATGGGAAATGTACATAGCCAATTGAGAAAAAAACAATCTGTTTTGACTGGAATGTCGAAGTGGAATGAGGATTGCATCTACACTATGACAACTGCGTTTAGTGTTTTGCATTCTGTGTGAACACAATGAGAAGTGAAATAGTGTATTGGCCAATTGCCTTAATGGTGTGGGGTTTTGAGGCACTGTTAAGAGAATGAGGTTAGAGTTTCCAGAAATGCATCCAAGCGATTGAGAAAAACTGTAATTGTATGGCCCCAAGGGTCACTAAAGTTGCCCCATCGATGCACTAGAGGGCGATTGTGGCCTTTTCTCATTCCTGATGAAGCTCTTGCCTCTTGATGAGGAAACAGTTGAAGTTGAAATATAATAGCGGGAATGTGGAAATGCTAATGGAGTTGGTATGTGATGTTGGCGAGCGTTTAGGTGGAAAATACATGCTAGCAATACAAGCTAGCTTACTGAGCCCCGACAGCAATATTCTGCCCATGTGCATGATGGCTTGTTAGCAAAGCTAATGTAAAACTCTAGCCTATTCCTTTCTTTGTGTTTTTGTGGTGTTAATGCTCATTTACTGTAAAAACGTACAGTTGAGATATTCGTTATTTGCAATTGTTTGTTCTTTATTAGTAAATGCGAGTTTTCTACCGAGTGTATAGACGAGAATACTAGCAATACATACCGGCTTACTGAGCCGTGACGGCCATTTTAGGATCACAGTAGGTCCACGTGAAATGTGCGTGATGTCTCCTTAGCACAGCTCATGTAAAACGGTATTCGGTTTTTGCGTCGTTGGTGCTAATGCCCATTTACCGTAATGATGACTTGCAGTTTGTATGCTCGTTACTTTATTTGCAGTTTGTTACTAAGACATTTGATGCGTTTGAAGCATTTTGTTTACCGTTTTGTCATGTAGGAGTTGGAAGGAACAGTATTTTGTAGCTAAGATGATATAAAGGGAAAAGTATATGAGAAAGAAACTAAAGTCTAATTTAGAGAATTAATTGGACCGAACTGGAACGGAATGTAAAGTAGTAGGGATTCTATTAAATAGCTCAAGAAGCTAAAAGAGTGTGAAACTAAAGTTTAACTGATGGAGTTACGATACTGATGTTACTTACCTGTGACAGTGTACTTTAAAAGTGTCGGTGGTTTTTATTTGGACCGTGTCACTGCTTAAGAAACACTGTAAAGGGAAAGTAGATTATGGAAACAGGGTGTACCTGTCCCCTGGAAATGTGAATTTATGGAATATGTAAATGTTTAATTGTTGAAACAATTCCTGATGAAGCTCTTGATGAGGGACAACACCAGCATCACGATTGTGATCTTTCTCCCTCTTTTTCAGGGGGGAGAAACACACACATTTATAAGAGAAACCCCACACACACCCACCCACATCTGGATCAACCCATGGCCTTGATGCTTTCATCGTTAATGGGATTTTTCTTTGCCTTTAGTCACAGGAGGTGATTCCAAAGATTACCTTGTCTGGCTTTATTTATATGTAAATTGCCATATAATTGCCATTCGTTTATTTATATAGAATAGCCCTACAAATGCACATGTAGTATGTTAGTTCAAGAAGAATATTCCATCATTTATTTTCAAACCGATGTAAGCTAGAACTCAGTCTGAAGAATTCCAGCGTTCGTCATTCGGCAGTGTGGAGTGAGTCATTCTCTTCTCTCTCCCTGTTTCTCTGCGGTTATTCTGGGTCGTGCTCGATATCTTACCTCCTCTCCTGTCACTGGAGAGTGAGAAGTGAATGATGCATGTACACACACAGAGCAGACAACTTTTCGAGAAAATTTTTTTTAAAAAGGATTCACAAACTCTCCCTCATTGAGTCTAATCGCAAGTCTCATTTGCGGCAGAGGGATGCTCCCTTGTTGAAGTGTGTGTGTGTGAGTGTGTGATTTTTATTTATTTTTATTTATTTTTCAGATACCATATCATGGAAAGCATCCTGCACTGGAGAAGCCGTTGAGCACTGCAGCAGCACACGGTGCTTAGGGAGTCTGCAGGGGGGCTGGCTGCAGCCATGATGCATTGGCCTCTGTTCCGAACGCTTTGCTGCAGAAACCGCACGCTCACTGCTGATTGCATCTCGGAAATCGGTTTCATCAGCACCCTTTCTTCGGGAAATCTAGGGAGAATTATTACAGTCTCTTTCAAGAAATTGCACTCTAAGAGGCGTGCCCTCTTCCTCTACATCATTTTGAATTGAATAGATGTTCTCATGTAAAAACCTCACATCATTTTCTCCGGTCTGCCGGGGGTGACAGAAGGTCAGTTGTTTTTAAAAAATAGCCTATTAATGCAGAGGACTGTGCAATACTTGGGCCTGATATTGTACCCAGTGCTCTCTTATCTGAAGTGGCCAACAACAGTAAGTAAAATAAATGAATAAATAATAATAATAATACTAATAATATATGAATTGGAGAAGACACAAAAAATTATAATATACGACAGATACAGTGATTATGTGCCACCTGGCACAATTTTACTGCAATGCTGGAAAAAGTTGTAATGTTATTTATTTATTTTTATTTTTTTGGTTAACTGGCAGCGACCAAGCAGCCCTTTGTTGCAGTGCTAATTGCTTCAACTACCACTGACCCTATACATAGCATGAATCCTGCAATCGAACCTTAATATAGTTATGATACAGGTGGTGAACATGCAGGCAGTCATTGGCGCCAGTCCAGTCAATACACTAGCTGTTGTGTGCCTGAAAAAAGCCAATTTTAGAACTTGTAAATATGGCTCAGACTGACAAAGCCTGACTCCTGGGAGCCCGCTCAATAGCTGTGTGGAAAGCCCTCAGGCGGACATTTTGTGAATGTATTAGTCATTTCATTTAAAGCATTACATTGCATTACAATCATTTAGCAGACACTCTTTCCAGAGCGACTTAACAAAGTGAAGAACATCAGTGCTCGTCTCATGAATAAAAGGAGGCACAGACGGACCGTTTATAATCCGTGAGTGTAAATTTAGCTGAGCAAACCAACGATTTGTATTGTGCAGCTATCCTGTCCTTACACAGCTATATCAAAAGGTATTACTCCGAAAAAAAGGAAGCCCGTAAAGAAAGTGGGAACATGGTCAAAGAGGATGCGACCGACAATTTGTATTGTACAGCTATCCTGTCCCTACACAGCGATATCAAAAAGTATTATTCATAAAAAGGAAATCCATAAAGAAAGTGACAGCATGGCTAAAGAACATGCAGTCTAGAGAGGTGGGTCTCTAGACGGCATCAGAAGACGGATTGGGTTTTCTGCTGCCCTGACCTAATTCCGCCACCAGGGGGATGAGAGAGAGACCAGGGCTGTGTCCGAATCAAAACCCTGTTCCCTGTCCACTGTCCCCTGTCCACTCAGACCCCTGTCTACTATGTGCCCTGTCCCCTCACATTGTAAGCAGTGTGCGAAAGAAATCCCGCGAAACTCTTTCCAAACTAGTGAGGAAGTAGTTTGTATTATCTTTTTTAATTTTTGTATTTTTATTGAGAATATCAATGTTAACATATGACAATTGTTACTAAGTGTAGACTATGAATGAAGATAGAATTAACAAAAATAAAAAAGAGTATTTCGTAATATGACCCACTCTTGTACCATAGATATGCATATACGCTCTACGTCTTTTACGTTTTTACTTCCGAGTTACTTACTGAAATCGACGGGTGAGTGCACAGTTCTGCAGTTCAGTGTGCTCCTGAATTCCCTCAACAAAACCCCCGGAAATAAGGGGTTCATCCTGGTATTTTAAGTGCCCCCATTTGTGAGAAAAAGTCGCCCACTCAAAAGCATTTTGACGAAGTGGACTCAAATATGCGCCCTCAAAAGGGTGTAGGGCTCTGATTCGGACACAGCCCAGGAGATGTGACCTGGAAGCCTGGGCAGACAGGAGGGCAAGGACCAGGTGTATGGAAGTAGGAGAACGGAAAGGTCTGGCTGGCCTGTACAGTGAATTGCAAGAATAGCCCATTTTGGGGCTTTATTGTGTTGATGTGTGAAGTTGTATGTAAACTTTGTGTGGTTACATGAGGTCAGAACGCACAGAAGTTAATGTTTTTTTTTTTTAGGGCTGAGGGTCTGTGGTCATTGTGGTTATTTCTGTAGGAAACCCTGAAAAGTGGCAAACTCTCGGTGCTGTATAGGTATGGGGCATTCCGTAAACTGGTGACTGGCATACCTACCATCCCAATGTCAGTAGCCAATGGAAGGAAAGCCCGCAGTCAAGTCAACTCAAGGTCCAGCTGTTGTTACTGAGACAGTCTACTTCATGGGGGAAGCAGACCATATACTGCCCAATATACATTCTTATTATTAATACTGTAAGTATTATACTGTAAGTATTAATAATTATAGCCTAATATTATAAAAGTAATTATTGATATTATTTTGTCCCTCCCTATCCACTGGTCTAGACATAGTTGTAAGCGTGCAACATCTGTGTTCCCTGAAAATAATTTGATCTTAGCCCTCTAATTTCTTTAAATATTGAATTTGTTTTCTAGTTAAACCTTTTTTTTTTAATATACTGTATAAGTTGGCCGGATAATGTTTTTTGACAGCCTTTGTGCTCGAGGTAAGGCATTTTTAGCAAAGATAATAAAGTATTCATTACTGTAATATAGTGCAGCCAGGGACCTTTGACTTAAACAAGCTTTGTTTGACTTAAAGAAGTCTTTGGGCAATACTAAATGTATACCTTTAAGCTCATTTTGCTTTATATTTGAAACCTGCTATAAACTGTGATTACAGTCAGGCTTTAAAATGGTCCCTAATGGTGTTAAGGAAAGAAAATAATTTGTGTTGAAATAAAACGGCAAACAACAAAATACATATTGATTTTTTATATATATATATATATATATATATATATATATACGAGTTCAAAAAAACATTAAAACACCAATTTTCTGTAAATGTTCTTTGAAGTACATTTACAGAGCCACGATGGGAAATAAATAAATAAATAAATCTAATGTTTGAGATCAATTTGTTTATTATTTTACAACCTTTGTGATTTTTAAATTAAATTTTGCCCACCGGGTGACATCTGTCACCTGCAAGTGGGTGACCAATACAGAATAACTGCCTGGTATCAGAGGACTGAGGCACAACGTGTGATTTGTCAAATAAGTCTGCCTGGGAGTTGAATAACATATCAAAGTAAATGCTATTTTAAAAAGACAACAGTGTGAAAACAGTATGGGTCAAGTTCAGTGTGCTTAACTGAAGTTTAAACTTCAAGTTTCAACCATAAGAACAGAACTGCATAGCAACTGAAACAGCTATCCAAATCTGTGAAATAAGGATGAGCTTTTCCAATTGTAATGCAGTCCTGTGGAGTAGGGGTTTAAACTCCAGCTAAGCACACTGAAATTGACCTTATGAGTCTAGATTGCCATAAATCAGTTCTAACACACGGGACTTTGACTTTTATCAGTCTTCAAGGTGTAAATTTCCTGGAGTTCACATAGTAGTGATATCCTCTGTAAGGCTGAGCTATTTTGATAGTATTTTTCCCTTTTTCTTGACCAAAATCATGACCGTTAAAATACCAAATTGTTTTGTATTGTTTTTGTGTCTGCTGCCTCACCATCATCTTGATGACTTAATCATTTGCCAAAATATTGCATTATATAAATTTGAATAAAAATTGAATTGACCTGCAATGTACATATATACTGCCTGGCCAAAAAAAAGTTGCCGTTGCACCCGTCATGCATAGTACAAGCCTCTGGAGGCAGTGTTATGATCTGGGGTTGCTTCAATTGGTCAGGTCTAGGCTCAGCAACGTTATGCAGCAATAAAATGAAGTCAGCTGAGTACCTGAATGTACTGAATGACCAGGTTATCCCATCAATGGGCATATTCCAGGGCGACAATGCCAAGATTCATCGGGCTCAAATTGTGAAATAGTGGTTCAGGGAGCATGAGGAATCATTTTCACACATGAATTGGCCACCAGAGTTCTGACCTTAACCCCATTGAAAGTCTTTGGGATGTGCTGGAGAAGATTTTACGGAGTGGTTCGACTCTCCCTACGTCAATACAAGATCTTGTCTAAAAATTAATGAAACTCTGGACGTAAATAAATGTTGTGACATTGCATAAGGTTGTTGAAACAATGCCACAAATGCGCGTCATAATCAAAGCTAAAGGCGGTCCAAGGAAATATTAGAGTATTCAACTTTTTTTTTGGCCAGGCAGTGTACATTGAGTGCCATAATTCATTGGACAGTGACACTTTTTTTTTGCGAAAAAATTCAAATAAGTAAATGTAAATAAATCAGATATTGTGATGCAAATGTAGTATTTGTGGTACATACATCTTCAGTACAAGGACATACCATTCCTGTTCAAGTTATCCTATTATATACAGTATATATATATATATATATACAGTGAGCACCATAATTCATTGGACAGTGATGCATTTTTTGTTATTTTGGTTCTGTACTCTATCACTTTGAGTTTGAAAGGATACAATGATAATGAGTTTGAGGTGCAGACTGTCAGCTTTAATTTGAGGGTATTTCATCCATATCGGATGAACCGTTTAGAAATTATAGAACCTTTTGTACGTAGCCCCCCCCCCCCCCCCCCCCCCCCCCCTCCATTTTCGGGCATCAAAGAATATTGGACAGTTTAACATAATGTAGAATTTTTAAAATATTTGGCCACATATCCTTTGCATGCCATGACTTCCTGATGTCTGTGACGCATCTTATTTTCTGGTACTCCTACAAGCGATACTGCTTTTGAATGGATCTCTATGCGAATTGGGGGGTGGGACTAGATTTAGCTGTAAATTACACTGGAACAGTATGGAATACATGGTTGGCTAAATGTCTTTAAGTCATCAAGGGTCTGACGTATCAAAGAAGCATCACTATGCTGCCAGATATGCAGTAGATATGGATGGATCACTTGAAGGGTTTCTTCTCCTGACTTATTTTTTCATAGAGTTGAATAGAAGAATTTGTCAGGAGAAACAACCCTTAAAGTGATCCATCCATATCTACTGCATATCTGGCAGCAGAGTGATGTTTCAGGCTCGTTTGATACCTCAGACCCTTGACAACTTACAGCCATTTCGCCAACCATGTATTCCATACTATTACAGCATAATTTACAGCTAAAACTAATCCCAACCTCCAATTCCTATAGAGATAGATTCAAATGCAGAGAAGTTATAGCATCGCAAGTACCAGAAAATAAGATATCAAGAGTCTTTTGATGTTGTTGGGTCACAAACATGGAAAGTCATGGCATGTAAAGGATATACAACCAAATATTAAAAATGATTACTTTATTCTACATTATGTTAAACTGCCCAATATTTTTTGATGCCTGAAAATGGGGGGGACTATGTACAAAAGGTTCTATAATTTCTAAACGGTTCGTCAAATATGGATGAAAACACCCCCAAATTAAAGCTGATTGTTATCCTTTCAAACTCAAAGTGCTAGAGTACAGAACCAAAATAACCAAAAAATGTGACACTGTCCATTTAATTATTTGTGCTTTAGGTAGTAATAATATGGCAAATCCATATCTTATTTATTTGAGTGAATGTAACACTTAAACATCCAACAGAATACCAAATCCAGTACTTTCTAAATTTGCAAAAAATAAAACGACTGTCAAATTTTGACAAATGCTTTGAATGGCCCTCAACTTTCCTGCAAACTGCTCTTATGTCAGGGGCTACTATATTATCATGAATGTCACAGGTGCATGCAGGGTCTTCCAGCATTAGACATGGATTTAGAATGTCTACTAGCCTCGTACAGAAAAATGGAATTTGCTTAAAAAGCTTTATCATATTCTCAATATATCCCATAATTCTTATTTACTTCCTCTTGATTTATGTTGTTCTGTACCTGCTGAGAAAAGCACCTATAAAACATCTCTGCAGCTGGAGTTACCATCAATCCGGCACGCCTGCTGTTCATTGATCGAGCAGCGTTCTTGAATGCATATGTCACGTGTAAACACCAATGCTATCGATAGGTCAACAGATTCTCTTACGGCAGGCCCCTGCAGCCCTGGTCCAACAGAACCGACGGCGTTTGCTTTCGCCTTAAAATCAGCGACCCGTTGAAGACCCTGGTGCTAAAAGTACTGAAGTCACAAAATGTCTATTTTGAGAAAATCAAATCAGAAAATATCATTGATCCATAAAATCAGCCATTAAAAGTTTTGCTGTTTTTATGCATTGCTTAGGCACCTTTTCTGTTAACAATATTTATAGGGTGGACTTATCTAAACAAATACAACATGTTTCTATGCTCAACTTGAATTGTCTAAAAATGAGACTTCAGTACTTTTAGCACCAGGGTCTTCAATTCAGATGGAAGAAGCAAATGAGATGAGTTAAGTTTGCAATCGCCACTGATAAATTGAATGAGCTGTGTAACAACGGAAAAACCATAAGCTACCGTTGGTATCCTGGAGAACACCTGTGGATCGAGGACATACAGGCATCATTGTGAGAGATATTAAATGCAATCCATGCAATTGAAGAGTGTTTTCTCAAAACTCACTCAGCCCTCTTTTACCGACATTTTTGTTTATTCTAAATTGTTGGGAGTTTTTTTTAATGGAAAATCACATTTTCATTCTAAGTTAAACTAATAAAAGTAAATCTACTAATATCTAAACATTTATCCGAAAACATGGTTTATTAAAACTGGACTTCGTGAGGATTCTAAAAACAGTTCAATTGTGCAAATCAGAGTACTGTCACCTTGATTATACCTGCAACCTGCATTAGTAATTAAACGCAAAGATTGTACAGTTACATCCTAGATTAGATCCTAGATTAGGGTTCATCTTCATGGGAGATGAAAATGGAGACTTGCTGAAATAAGTATGTCTTCACCGTCCAGGCACAATGGGGTAAAACAGTGAACCGATTGGAAACCCCCCCCCCCCCCCCCCCCCGCTCCGTCTATGATTCAGAACACTTAAAGAGTTTTTGAATGAGGGAATTTGTTTGGGCCGCAGGAGCGAGAGGCGTGATACATCTTTAACAGATGGCCGGCATTGGGGAAGAAATGGCCGAGTCAGCAGCTCTCCTCCCCTCGGCCTGGTATGGCTCGCTGTTTTATGTCTGTTAATTACAGTGCGTGTCAATATGAGGTGCCTCAGGGCCTGTCCATTTGCCCTTCACTCCACCTTCCAAGGCCCCGATCTCAGCAGCGTGCCGATATATGAAGAGTCATTCAGAGATTCTGATTGGATGTGAGGCAATATATGACGAGTCATTCAGAGACTCTGATTGGATGTGAGGCAATATATGACGAGTCATTCAGAGACTCTGATTGGATGTGAGGCAATATATGACGAGTCATTCAGAGACTTTGATTAGATGTGAGGCAATATATGATGAGTCATTCAGAGACTCTGATTGGATGTGAGGCAATATGTGATGAGTCATTCAGAGACTTTGATTGGATGTGAGGTGATACATGACGAGTCATTCAGAGACTTTGATTGGATGTGAGGCAATATATGATGAGTCATTCAGAGACTCTGATTGGATGTGAGGCAATATGTGACGAGTCATTCAGAGACTTTGATTGGATGTGAGGTGATACATGACGAGTCATTCAGAGACTTTGATGGGATGTGAGGCAATATATGATGAGTCATTCAGAGACTCTGATTGGATGTGAGGCAATATGTGACAAGTGATTCAGAGACTTTGATTGGATGTGAGGTGATACATGACGAGTCATTCAGAGACTTTGATTGGATGTGAGGCACATGGAGCACAAACTCGTATCGTTCTCTCCACAGTCGATCACTACCCTGTGTTTGACTGTAAATTATCCCCGCCGTCTGGCGTTAAACGTCCCCTCGTGTTCAGCCCTGTGGAAGTACGGCCACATCGATGAGGCTGAAAGCACATTTGATTAAACCCCTCCCCACCTCTACAGTACGCAACTATGTAGTGTTATAATCATCATTCATAGTGCCTGTCTTCATTTTCTTTGTCAGTTTAGCTCTGTCATACCAGGCAGGCCTGGAATAAATTAACATTCTTCATGACCATCATTCAAAAACGCTTCAGACTGTCTCCAAACATCCATCGATGCAAAAATAAATAAATAGATAAATATTTGGTTGGAACTGGATCTGAATAGTGTGTTCTCTGTCAAATAATAATACATCACAGGAGTAATCCCCCAGAACCCATCCTTCGCCATCTTATTGGCAAACAGTCCTTTGGTTTTCTTTGAAATTAAATTGGAAAAAAAAACACTGTTGTCTCCAGCATGCCACTGGAGACCAAACATATCCAAAGTGTTCTGGATTTATATTTTTCAGAGGAGAGTGCGACTAAGCAGGAATGCAGGGTAAACTCATGCAGGAAGTCAATATGGGAAGACAATAAATCCGTGATTCCTGTGAATAATGAATGGCTGAGTTATCCAGCTGTAAGACCATATAGCGCACATTCTCATTTACTGTTCTGGTTCTGTGTCTGTTTTCGCTTAGTTCGGCTGTTCCCCTCCGTTTATCTCTTCCTCGATCACTTGTCCTTTTTAAAGGGAAGATTATTCAACAATCCCTCTCTCTCTCTCTCTCACACACACACACACACACACACACACACACACACACACACATACACACACACACACACACGCAAGGGTAGAACGACGAGAGTAGGTAGTTTCAACTCAACTGTGTTGAGTTTGGCATGTAGATATGCAAGAAAAACCCAGGAATGGCACAAATCTATACTCCATTATTCATTTAACCAGGAAGTAAAAATAAAATAAAGTGAAATAAAATCTATTTTTTCGAGGGAGACCGGAGCAAGACAGCTGCCTCCATAAGTAAAATTCAGCACAGAATAGATTACACGCTTCACAGACTTAATTAAAAGAATTACAGTCCTGATGCTTTTTCAGAAAGGTAATGATAGCCTTTGAATGAGATTGTTTTGCACTGGAGGACAAATTGAGACCAAACTACGGACTTTGCACCAAATAATGCTTGCTGCTAGGTATATAGGCATTTAGCAAGCACTGTTAAAACGGGGTATGCCTAGGACACCCAGTACACTGTGTGCTGCCACCAATGCATAGCAACGCAGATTGAATCGAGTTGAAGTGAAACGTCCAGGCAGGCAGGCAGGCAGGCAGGCAGGCAGGCATAGTTCAGCTATCTGCAGAGACTCCATGAAAAAAAAAGAAAGAAGAAGAAATAAAAGAGGAAACCCGCTTCCACGTTGTGAATTACCTCAGACTCGCACACCGAATCACCCCTGCAGGAAGAGGAGCAATTTTGTTAAAACCGCACAGAGAAGTGAAGATGACTGAAGTAACCGTTCCCACCGTAGAAAATTGCCTTTAAGACACGACTGGAATGATGCAAACAGCACAGATTGGCACTCCAGACACAGCTGGGGGTTGAGGCAGTTGATTTTTATTCAGTTAATGCCAGCCCCAGACTCAGCGGGACTCAATATCACCTGATGGATATGCAGTTCTTTTCAAAATTGATTCTTTTCAGAGCTGGCAATTGCGTCTAGTTAGCTTTGCGCGACACCCGACTGCAGGGCACAGTTTGTGCTGATGCCACTTCAGAAAGCCGTCGCGCGCCTGTTTCACTTTGTTTTGTGGCACCTGACACTGGCATACCAGCTGGTCACGGGTTCTTAGCCTTCAACAAAGAATTGACCACATAACTAATAAGTATAAGTGCACTCTCCAACCACCCCCCCCCCCCCCCCCCCACACACACACACACACACACACACGCACGCCACACACCTTTCCCCCGTCCCTCCCCCACTAAAAGTTGACACTGGTACAGAAGAACTGAAGTCTCTCCACGGCAGTGAGTTGTGAAACACAACTAAAGTCGCTAACTTTCCTCGTCGAGAAAGTAGTCTCACAGGAGTTAACAAATATATTTCACGACGATGCGACTGAACAAATGACATCTTCTCAGTGGGTTTCATCCGTAGCTGTTACAACAGCGAGAACAATAAATCTGGAGGATGTACTAGAACTTGAGCAAGCTCAATTTTTCTCTGGGAGACGACAAAATAAAAATAGGGATGTAATTCACTGTTCTTTCTCTCTTCCTCTCTCTCTCTATCTCTGTCTCTCTCTCTCTCTCTCTTTCTCTCTCTCTCTCTCTCTCTCTCTCCTCTCTCTCTCTCTCTCTCTCTCTCTCTCTCTCTCTCTCTCTCTCTCTCTCTCTCTCCTCTCTCTCTACCACAGGGCTGCGAGGTGCATATCACCAGGCTGTAGGCTACTAAATCTTAATGGGAGGGAAATTACTGCTTTCATTAAGTATAATGGGGTTTGTTTCATTGCAAATGTTTCTTGGTCTTTAGCACCCAGCTGTTTTGTGAAGAAGGATGTCTTCAATTTTAAGTGGACTTGTCTGGTGTCCGGTGGTACTTGGACGCTTCGATTATTTCGGGACGGAAAGGATACGGAGAATGCGCATTCTACAGCACATTAGCACGACTGGATCGCCAACATTTTTGCCAAGTGTCAGACAACCCGCATGCCTGTCACATTTCGGGCCCAATTCAATACACAGAACTTTGTTACATTTTGAAAATTCTGTATATCAAACAGGAAGTTACAAACTCGGAACGGTTTGCAAAGTTTTGTGACAGTGCTCTGGATGTGTGTGGATGGTGGTGTTTTGTGAGGGTGGGGGTGGTGCGGGGTTAGGGTTAGGGATAGAGATGTTGGCGGGGGAGAATATAATGCAACAAGATGACGCATGTAATTGACCAGGGTAGGTCACCATACCTGCTACTCTCTCTATAACTGGATTGAATTGAACGTTCAATTCCGGTTGCTTTAATACATTTGTGTCTATTTATCTCTTAGATTTGCCCATATTAAATCAGGACCTCCGTATATGATCAATATATAGGTATTCAAAGATTACTTAAGAGGAGTTTTTGTTGTTGTTAATGGCTTATTGGTGGTCTTTAAGAACCCTTTGTTCCATTACGTCAGGACTGACTGATTTGTGCCTTTTGGTTACTTTTGAATACTCTGCTTTGCACCGGTAAAGTAG
>CM056379.1:110409785-110453719 GCA_029718625.1 Synaphobranchus kaupii | reverse complement strand
GCCATCCCGAGCCGCAAACCATCACTCTGCTGCCAGGTATGCAGTAGATATGGATGGATCACTTGAAGGGTTGGCGTGATAGCATCACCTGTTAACCTGTGGAATGTTCCAAACAGGTGTTTTTTGAACTTCCCAGTCTTTTTTTTGCCCGTCTCTTTTTTGAAATGTGTTGCAGGCATCAAATTCAGAATTAGCGTATTAAAATATATAAAATATATGTAAAAGATATTTTACGAATAAATATATGTAAAATATATTTTACGTATAAATATATGTAAAAGATATTTTACGTATAATTATATGTAAAAGATCATTTATAAATCACTGCTTTCTGCTTTTATGTGCATTTTACATACTGTCCCAACTTTTTTGGAATTGGGTTTGTAGTATACTTAAAACCCCCGTATGATACACTTACTTCCAGGGTTTCAATACCCGCGTACATTCGGGAGCACACTTTTCAAGAAGTACACAAACATTTGGTCGCACAAATATGACGTGAGCTTCGTTTAAAAAAATGTGCACTGTACACAGAAGACAGGGCGCAGTAGATAGGGCTTTGATTCGGACACAGTGCACTATACGCAGGAGACAGGGCACAGTAGATAGGGCTGTGATTCAGACACAGTGCACTTTATGCAGGAGATGGGGTGCAGTAGATAGGGCTCTGATTCGGACACAGTTCACTGCACGCAGGAGACAGGGCACAGTAGATAGGGCTCTGATTCAGGCACAGTGCACTGTACATAGGAGATAGGGCGCAGTAGATAGGGCTCTGATTTGGACACAGTGCACTGCACGCAGGAGACAGGGCACAGTAGATAGGGCTCTGATTCAGGCACAGTGCACTGTACATAGGAGACAGGGCGCAGTAGATAGGGCTCTGATTTGGACACAGTGCACTGCACGCAGGAGACAGGGCACAGTAGATAGGGCTGTGATCCAGACACAGTGCACTGTACACAGGAGACGGGACGCTGTAGATAGGGTTCTGATTCGGACATAGTGCACTGTACGCAGGAGACAGGGCGCAGTAGATAGGGCTCTGATTCGGACACAGTGCACTGTACGCAGGAGACAGGGTGCAGTAGATAGGGCTCTGATTCGGACACAGTGCACTGTACGCAGGAGACAGGGCGCAGTAGATAGGGCTCTGATTCAGGCACAGTGCACTGTACATAGGAGACAGGGCGCAGTAGATAGGGCTCTGATTTGGACACAGTGCACTGCACGCAGGAGACAGGGCGCAGTAGATAGGGCTCTGATTCGGACACAGTGCACTGCACGCAGGAGACAGGGCGCAGTAGATAGGGCTCTGATTCGGACACAGTTCACTGTACACAGGAGACAGGGCACAGTAGATAAAGCTCTGATTCAGACACAGTGCACTGCACGCAGGAGACAGGGCACAGTAGATAGGGCTCTGATTCAGGCACAGTGCACTGTACACAGGAGACAGGGCGCAGTAGATAGGGCTCTGATTCGGACACAGTGCACTGCACGCAGGAGACAGGGCACAGTAGATAGGACTCTGATTCAGACACAGTTCACTGTACACAGGAGACAGGGCGCAGTAGATAGGGCTTTGATTCAGACACAGTGCACTATATGCAGGAGACAGGGCACAGTAGATAGGACTCTGATTCAGACACAGTTCACTGTACACAGGAGACAGGGCACAGTAGATAGGGCTTTGATTCAGACACAGTGCACTATACGCAGGAGACAGGGCACAGTAGATAGGGCTGTGATTCGTTCAACTAAATCGTTCAACGATTGGCTGAGCGTTCAACTAAAATTAAAATTCAAGATGCTCTATTGGCAGGAAATACATCTGTAGATATTGCCAAAGCCTAGAGAATTCATTTTTAAATATGAACTCACTAAAGTCACGAACGAAAGAAAAAAAGCTTGGCTCTTTTTAGGGAGTTTGGCTGCAGGAGTGGTAATCCAAATCCCTCCATATTTTTGCTCATAAATACCCTCACTGGGCTGTTCTGAATATCGGCGTAGGGGGTTGGACAGGGCCATTTGGCTGTAGCTAAGCTAAGTGTAATGATGATGATGGGGGGGGGGGGGGGGTTTAGGTAACCACTAAACAAAATAAAGTTTAGGTAACCACTAAACAAAATAAAAAACAGAAAAAAATTATAATGACAATAACAGGACAATATGTACAGAAAGCATTACATATATGGACAATAATGGAGACATTATACATTGCAAAAAATGTCTGTCTTAACCAGTTTTATTCTTGTAATGAGACTTAAAATCTTTTCTTTTTTTTTCCTCAGAAGTGTTAAATATTAGTTAGTTTTAAGTTACTTTCTGCTTGACAAGTGAAATTATCTTACCCCACTGGAAAATCTTGAAATGAGTAAAACTATCTCACCCCACTGGCAGACAGTATGTCTTATTTAGCAAAAAAAAAAGTAACAGAAATAAGATTCTAAAGTCTTAATATGAGATTCAAATGCTTGTTAAGATTTGTTTTTTGCAGTGCAGTGCCTGAACGGAGAAAAAAGACAGTAGGGGAGGGGCTACCCACTCTAACCGGAAGCAGTGTTACTGTGGTACCCCACACCTATCATAGCTCCACCACAAGGTGTCATAACAGTCAATATTGGATGCATGAACAGTCATGATAGATTGCCTGTGGCACTGTTTTACTGTATTTTCACTACTTATAGTTTTATGTACAGCCGTTATTCGTAATTGACGTTTTAATTATGTACTTATGCATTGTATCACTCTGATGCTGAAGAGATGCCTTATCTGTTTTAACCTGCCCGGGGGCTACAGGTGAAAATGAGCTCGGCAGCGAATTCCTGCACGTTTACGCGGATGTGGAAACTGAAATGTCAATCAATGTCCACTGTCCCTGTTAATTCCACTGCATGAATAAGAATAAGCGAACTGCCCCCCACAAAGACGGATGATTCAGGGCATGTACATTCGCAGAAATAAAGGTAGAGTATTCTGGGGGCAATTGTAACAGAGGGCAATTGCAACACCATACAATTGTACCAATCTGAAACAAGCTAGAGCTGAGATTCTATCCAGCAAGCTAGTTTCATGTTTTCAGGGTTGGGGGCAATTGTAACAAAAAAATTGCGTTACAATTGACCCCTGTTACAATTGCCCCCAGAATACTCTACACTGGAGGTACAGTACATTACGGTCTCTAATGTACCCTGTAAGTACAACAATTTTCTATTTGGGTACTAATAAGTACCCCTTTCAAGCAAAAAAATCTTAGAAATTAATTATGTATTTCTGGCTAGCGATACCATTTTATGCACCTGTAGGGTACTACCCCGGTGACAAGCATTTATGCACCTGTAGGGTACTACCCCGGTGACAAGCATTTATGCACCTGTAGGGTACTACTCCGGTGACAAGCATTTGTACCTTTTTAGGTACTTGTTATACCTTTTTTTTCCTTATAGGTTACAGGGTCTACTACCTTTATATACTGTATACTTAAGCCCTTTTTTGTCCTTATAGGTTACAGGGTCTACTACCTTTATATATACTTAAGCCCTTTTTTTTTCCTTATAGGTTACAGGGTCTACTACCTTTACATATACTTAAGCCCTGGTTTCATATCTTATTTCAAGTCACACCATTTCCCAGGGATGAGTTGGTTGCTGTTTAAAAGATAACCTAACTGAAATGTTGTGTGCATTCTGGAGCTTGGGGACCCCATTGCTGCTATTCAATCTAGCAGAAACAATCTTCAAAGTCATTTAAGATTATAGGTCATAATATTTGATTGAATGTTGATATTTAAAGATGCGCTGAAACGATATAAGCCATGTTTAAAAATACACTATATTATTGCATACACAATACAGTCGCCCGGTCCCTTAAATAACTCTTTGCTGGGAAACGTATTCGAGAAACACGCCAAGGCCAGCAACTCCAAACTCACATTGGTGGGAAAGTGATGGGAGTACATGAAAAGATCTCCATTGTGAATTCTGTGAGAAATAGAACAGTGCTTTTATATGTGTGTTGAGGGAGTTATTTTATTTTCTTCAAAACTGCAAATCTTTGCTGGTGTAGTACAGCAGTAAAATGAGAGGTCACTTCAGGTAAGGCTTTATCTTTTAGTATTTAATTTTTTAATTTAAAAAAGTGTCTATTTTGTGTTTTGTCTGAAATCTTGCATATTACAAAATCAATATATATATATATATATACACAACATATATATAAATATATTTTAAAAAAAAATATATATATAACATACAAACATTACAAAGCTTCAGGCTTATGGGACAGAATTCTTTAAACGCGTCACAAAGGCTGCTAAAATAACCAAGAATTTAGTAGCATTGTCTTCATAAAATTGATTTCATTTCATGGCCCATATTCAACATTTTGTTTTTTTGTTTTTATTCTCATACTTTCAGCTTCACATGTAAATTTCACATCTGAATTAATCGACCATGTAAAAATAACTGGAGGTTATATTACACAATTTATTCATCCATATGATGTATTACTAATTTCTCAGTTTGAACTATATTGCGGCGGACAAAAGTTTACAGAATGCAGGAATGTTCTGTGATGTCAATAGTACACAATGAATCTAATGGGCTGTGTGCTGAAGGCTAAATCACAGCTAATTGCTAGCATGGTTAATAATGACTGTGTGAGAGTTAAGTAGCAAGCGGCACATGGTGGAAATAAAATTGATTCTACAGAGTTTGTGCACAAGCAATGGCACCAACCATTAGAAGTTTATATCTCAATGTTATATACATATCTCTATCTTATCTTATCTTATAGGCCTATCCCTATATTATACACACTTATATTTTAATTGTTTTGTATAGTTATATTTAATACTTATTTACTCAAAGGTTTTTTTTTTACAAAATTATTTCATGAGTATAGCATACCCGTATAACACAGGGCATACAAGAGCCATTTCTAATGTAACAGATTAGGTCCAAATGCAACCTGACTGTAATGTGCTCTGTCCTTGGCTTTGAGTAAACATAGGCCCTGTTTATTTCAGCTCTCGCAACTTTTTTTTTTTTTTTTTCTCCTTTCGTTAATTTCCAGCAAACACCAGCAGCAGAGTCGCGAGGGAAATGCGCCGAAGGTTATTGTGTCAGTAAACTTAACGGCGATGCAAATGCAGCCGTAAAGAGATGCACAGAACGGCGGTCTGGGAGGGCTTCCAAGCGCTTTGGCATTTGCTGTCAAAGGCCATAAAATCAACCCAAAATGCCTCTATTCCAGATTTGCATGTTGGGGAAAAAAATGCACGCAAGCACAATGGGTGACATTGCATAGGTATCGCCATTAATATAACACCTGGACTTGTCTGAACAGGTGGTGTGCAGGGGGACAAGACAGCTGATTAGCTGACTCAACAAAATACGGTACACCTGTTACTGATTGTACCTGTAGAGGTGCACTGGGGTGACTGTACATGTGGATGAGAAGACATGGAAACGATTATGATTAGTGTTTGAAAAGGCATGAAATGGCCATTTCAGTCCATTTCGATTCCCTCAGTTCAAGAGATTCACTTTTCGCTGATAAGCGCCTTTAACGTTCTGTGGAAGTTTTTTGTTCAATTTATGAACTCCCAATTTAGTGAATTTGCGGTGGTTGGCCACAACATGGATACACTTTAGACGCCATGCATGCACGCACACACGTGCAAACACATCATACCCAATAAAACAGGGACCTTCTACAGCTTTCACTACAACAGTGCACTGGTACAAACCACTCATTCCTCACATTTGAACAGTAGCACGCTAGCTACTTTAGAGGGCAGATGTCTGTGAGCAATCTGACCACGTGAAACCATCGTAGGCATTTGATTTTTTACACTTTTCAAAACATTGGCAGATGTGCGCCTTAAAATTTCTTAATTCGTTTCTTAATTTCAAATGAATTAATGATATATTATCAATATTTTATCAAGCGCTGAATGAAGCTTCTGGATTTCAAGCACGTCAGTGAATCGTTGTCTTTCGAGTTAAATATGTATGAAGTTTTAGTCATGGCTTTAATAACAAGAGCATGCTTCTATATAAATGCAACCTTGTTTTTTTTATTACCCATTTCATTATCTATTTCAAGACATTCAGAAAGGCTAATTAAATCTAACAAAGGCCAATTCAATTCACTTTAATGGAGAAATCCTAAGCGAGTAAACAAATGCAAAACTGTAAAAAGCAGAAAGGTTACTCCGTATGATGGCACTTATGATAATTATAAGTAAATTTATCCCCATTTATCCAGCAATACCAATCTTCCCGATCCTGCTCCCAATCTGTCACTTTTTAACCCAGATAATCCCATTAGTAGATTATCTTGCCGAGATAGCACCATTTAGCAAAACATAAATAGCGCTGTAACCCAATAATACAGGCGTTACTTCCTATGAAATGTGTCGGTGTTTTCCTTTATGCCTTCTGCATAGAAGCGCAGTCATAAGACGCACCATTGTTGTTCCAGAGTGGCTATTCTGCACGCTGCAGAGACTACATATTGGATTTATAGAAAGAATGTTTCATTATAGATATGTGCATTACCCCTCAAGGAAAAAGACAGACGGTTTAATAAAAGAGGCAGGCTGTTTCTCTTTCCCCACACTGCTTTCATCTTGTCATTGTGGACATATGCACTAGCACCTGCTCGCCATGTCCTGATGCTTTGGTGACATAACTTTGTCAGGGGGTTATGTATACCAGATGACAAAGATGAAACGCATCTTTTTACAGAGTGGAGGTCAACAGGTGAGGTTTTCTTCAGTCAGAGAGTTTTTGAAAATGCCTTATAAAGGTTTTATGGTCTGACTGTGTCTTTCGTTGAGAGTGCGCAACACACAGCCACAATTAAAATTGTTCCACTGATAATGCATTACTTACTAAATTAATTGTTAAAATAAAAAATAAAAATTATGACTTGAAACTGTAGTAAACCGAACATCTTTACTCATAACTCTAGAACTGCTGGGTATTTATTGCCAGTGATTGTAAAATGGATTGCTAAATTTCAACTATATAAATACCTCTCACAATAGTATCCCTTGTTTAACCATTTTTTTTTTTTTTAGCGATGGATAGGGCCGTTGCTCATTTAAAAAAAAAAAAAAACATACATAACTAAATAATATATTCCATTGGCTTAACCCTTATGGAAATGTAATATACTGCAGTATATTTTAAATATATTGTGAAGATAATTTTGATATATTTACAATATAATGCAGTATTAGACTGAAATGTAGTGTACATCAGCATTTTATAACATTTTTCATCAACAGCTAGATCAATAGATGTCTGTTGTACATAAATCCCATCTAAGTTTTTTTTTGGGGGGGGGGGGGGGCGCAGGGAGGGTGCACTGTCACCCGCGCAGTGACAGCTAAGGGGAAAGGACGGGGAAATGGGTTTCAGGAGCTGTGGAGCGCACGGGATAGCCGGCTTGCTGGAACCACTTATACAGGGCAATGCAGCTCTATGCCCGGGCAGTCAGACGAGTGTGTGTTATGATTCTTGAAGATTTACACTTAGATCTTAGCCTTCGGGCATGCATGCATCTACAGCTTTGCCTAAAGTATTGTGACCGCAGAACTACATTTGTGCAATTGATTGACTGAATGATTAGGAGTGGGCAGTTAACTCCCTAATCCCGCATCAGATGTTTAACCATTTATCATAATGAGGTTGTTGATCATCACAGAATGATTTCTGTACCATAAAAAGAAATAGGGCATTTGAGACAGGGATTACAGTATGCAGTTATTCAAACTCAATGTAATTATAATCACAGATACGGCAATGCTGCTTCACAGAGATCAAACCGTCTCAAAAGTCCATGTTTTTCTTTTCTTGGTGGGTTTTTTCCCTTATATCTATATTCATGATTGAATTTGAGATTCATTGGTCTGGTTAAAGCAGACAATGAGATAGACTGTTCACATATGGGGTATTACTATGCAGAAAGAGGAAAAGAGAGATATGAATATTTGAATAAATGTTATAAAAGGATTGTGTAATTGATTTTCTATTGTGACCGTGTTTTCATCAACGGCATGAATGGATTCATTTGGGACAGATGGATTATCAAAAATGTACATATTGCCACATTATAAAGACAAAATCTAATTTTGTGTCTTTTGTTAATCTCCAACCCCGTAAGAGGTAAGTCTTTTTTTTATCATACCAGACCCTGGAGAATAACAGATTATAAGTGCATTGCCTGGGAGTAAATCCAACAATGTCTACAAGTCTATCTACAGTAGCTACACTTTCAGAAGAAATGGTTCCAAAAGAAGAGGTGCCCGGGTGACATCTCCATAGAGGAACCCTGTCTAGTTCATGGGTTCTTTGTCAGGCAAAATGGTTCAATCTGGGATCTTTCCCACTTTTCACACCTACCATAGAGGGTTCCATAAAGAACAAAAAAGGATTCCCATATGAAGACAAGCCAAAGAACAGTTTCAGAAACCTTTTTTTTACAATTCAATGTCTGTGCAAACCTACCCTCGCTAGCCTTGTAGACATAATGTCTGGTAGTAAAAACATTGCATTTGTGGATAGGCCCACCCGATTGCAGGTTGGTGCCTAACTGCACCTCAAATCAATTAATTAGTATAACAAATCACAACCGTGGGCAGTTAATTCAGAACTGGTATGCCGGTAGTCCTTCAGGACTAATATTACTGAGAACATGAATTGATTGGAGGTTTGAGGTGCACTAACGTAGCTCCTCAATTGAGAAAGAAGCTCAGAGTAAAATACATTTATTGAACAGGAGAGACTTATAAAATGTATTTTTCTCTGAGCTGTGTGCTACAGCCCTCCTTATTTTGGGTTAGTCCCAGTGAAGTTGTCCGGGTAAGGAACCTTCTTACAGTCTCTTCGTCCTGGCTGTTAAGAACCTATAGCTGGCATGTAGGGCGTCTGCGACTTCCTTTTTCACATGGTAGCTACACAATTGTCACCTTGTAACTTTTATGAAACCATACTATCAAGTAATTGCAGAAATAAAGATTTACCTGCTACTCAATGTCATTTTATGCACAGGAATGTAACGTGTACTGAGTACTGGTACAACTTTATGCAAGACAATAGCTGGAATGTTAAATAAAGGTAGTCTGACTTGAATGATATTAACCAGCATGTTTCAGTAAAATGTAACGTCTGTCACAAAAAGCCTGGGATTCCAGAGAACGGAAACCCATTATTTGTACAATCAAGCAACCGTCTGGGCTAGCTTAGACACCATCACCAATTCCTATTGAACGTTGGCAAAAAACCTGAAACACTTACCTCGATCTCTCATTTGCTACAAAGGCCTCTAGAGTTTCCAGCTGAAATTGTCTCATCAATGGAGTGGAGTGTCATCAGATTTTTACGTTTGAATATCTCACTTGATCGCTTCCGTGATTGATCGTAGAGAACAGATCGCCAAATGTCTTTTCAGACCAACTCCTTGAACAATTTTAGCAAGCAAACCGCAAACCAATGCTTGGCTTGATGAGCCCAAACTCAGACTCGCAAAACATATTTGTCTTCTTTAGCGAGGACTGCGCTCGGTACGACCGCAAACATGGATTAACTTTCAATGGAGTCAGAAGACTCAGAAACGGAACCTGTGCCTATTGACATTAACCGTAAGCCAATGAAGCCACTGCTAATCACACCAAAGTAGATATCAGACATTTCTGAATGGATTTAATCAGATGGTAAGCCATGGGGGTAGAGAACGAGAATGAGGCTGGCGGACGTCTGTAAACTGACATAAAAATGTGCAGCGATGAGCAGGAACTGGAGACAAATTTAGCATTCCAAATTAGGACAAAATGGAAGTTTAAAAAATCTTTTTAAAAGACTAACTAAATATATGCTGCAAGCTAAGAAGCGCCATCACCAGAGCGCAAACCCCATTACCCACATCTCCTCCAGATATCACCTTCATTGTTCAAAAGTTTCATTAAACGAGAAGCGGACTCATGCAGAACCCTTTCTTTCCCAGACGGAGTGCAAGAGGAGAACCTGATGTGGGTTTTAAGAAGCCATATCAGAATTTAGATTTAGCGTCCAGTATTGTGAATCACACAGGGGGAATTGTGGTAAAGTGCTTCGGGCTCATCAACAGAACCGGATTCCTGACTGGAGACCCATTATGCTGGGGGGAACGGTCTCTAAAGTTTGTTGGCGGTATAAATCCCAGCGGTATTTTCTTGGCCCGCACACATATAGTCTGTTTATCCCCGTCTTAAATTGAATTGGCCCAGCTTCAATCCTTCCTGCTGCACTTACATTCGTCCATGAATTTAAATGACTTTAACCAATTAACGTGGGTGAAAATCTACGCTACGCTAGTGAGATGTTAGTTAGTGTTGAAAAGAGTTACACGCAGAACTGCCCTCTCATAAACACCCTGGGTGTGTCCCAATACCCGACAAATGCACCCTCCCTTCCTCCACTACCAATTCCTCTCCTCCGTGCCCCAAAAACGGATTACATCTTAATTATGTATTAATGGTTACATATTGATTAATGTCTCGATGCAAACCGCAATGTCAGGTATATTGTATACTGTATATATATTTGTACTCGAAACGTTCAGGCAGTTTTGCATACTTCTGGGTAGGAGAGGAGTGGTAGTGGGGGAGTGAAGCATATTGACTGGACTGTTTGAATGGCAAACCTCTGAATATAAGGGTTTGTGAGTTGGACAGGGGCAAACCTCTGAATATAAGGGTTTGTGAGTTGGACAGGGAAGGGTCAGGGGCATTTGGCTGCAGAAACGTGTGCCCCGGTTAAAGGAGCTAATCATTCTTACTGACATCACAGTCTGTAGCATGACATTCACGTGCAAACTTATGCCATGAAACCCAAGCTGTCAATAATTTTCAATGACATGTAGCATCACTGATGAAAGTAGTAATAATATAGTAAATAAAAAAACATTTCCCAGAATTCCATTGTGATAAGTAATTTGCAGTGCAATATTTGCCTGGTTGTAAGTGATTTTGTGCGGCAACGAACTGAAACCAACGCTCACAGCCACATTTTCTGCAAATGCTGTTAGTTTAATTATCTGGATGACAGTGATTGATTAAGTGGATGCAGCCAGCTGTGTTTCCGACTTACCTGAAAAAGCACCAGCACCGATTGGCTCACACCCCTCTCTCTCTCTCTCTCTCTCTCTCTCTCTCTCTCTCGCTCTCTCTCTCTCTCTGACCCAAGTGAAATAAGACTTGAGTGATGTGGTGTGGGACAGAGAGCCAGAGCAACAGGGTGATGCAAGAGCAAGAAAAGGAAGATATAACACACGCTATTCACCTCTTAACGGACTGGGTATAATGCAACGCGCTATATAACACTGAAGGCACTGTACGACCCGACACATTGGTGGAATTATGGGAAGATAAAAGAGTGAATATGAATAAGAGAGTGAAGTTTTTGGGAGGAGGGGTGAGAGACTATAAGAATGTAACCCGGGCACCTCTTCCTATGGGCAAACACATCCTACCACTAGAAAGGGGTTGATTTGCCAGGATTTTACTCTTGATTTATTTAGTTGAAGAACGGGTCTGGCATTCAGTTAAATTTATGAAATGCGCGGTGCTTGCTTAAATCAGTTTGTCAATCTGCAGTATGGTAGGAATTGTGACAATTTAGTAATTAACATTTAAGTTGTCAAACATTTCAGATTGACAAGTTAGACGAATACATCCTTGCTTTTGTTTTGTCCAGTCAAAACATCTACAAATGTGGCAAGAGAGTAAAGTAAGCCTCAGTCAAAGGTATCATTATTATGGATCATGAGTTTTGTGGTTTTAAACATTAGCAAGTTCCATCTATAAACTTGCTATGACCTGGGGGGATTGCTCTCTAAATTAGGTATTTAATGCAAGGGAGTGCCTGCTTGGTCCCAGGTGGACAATGTAGCGCTTATTCCCAACGTGACGGCCTTCCAAACCACAGCGGCCAATAGGATTCCACAGCCATGCATACGCATACCCACTGGATTCTGGAAGAGCCATCGCTATCCATTATAGATGGACTGCATCACGTCACAAAAGAAAAATGACCGTAATTTCCAGCTCGAAAAAGAACATTTTGCAACCATTTGCACCCTGTAACCCCCCATGTTCTCAATATGTTCTTATACACATCCATTTGTAAAGCAGCCAGTGGTTTATGGGTGTTGAAAATGATTGCTTATTTCATTAACGGAAAAGTGAAATTGATGGGTTAAAATGGGGAGCGGGAGGCTGAATGATCTCTCATTCACCTTCTGTTTCATCTGTTATTGTGATTTACATTATTTCAATGATTCATAATACTTCAATATATATATTTTTTAATATTTCAAACAGAGATTTTTTTTTTAATGATTTCTCCCCCAGTTTCTCCCCAATTTGGAATGGCCAGTCACACATAGCCACGTTCATGCTGTAATGTCCACAGCTGATGTGGGAGTGTCTAAACAAGCAGAAACTCGCCTTTGACAAAATGTGATCTTGCCACCTGCTTCCGTGCACCCTCCAGCCCACAAGCTAAGCTCACACAGACAGGGGTGGGGAGGAAGTCGCTTCATGCACTGGTTTAGCAAGCAGACTGCTATGCACCTGATCAGCCAGCAGGGGTCGCCAATGAGCGCTGGATCCCAGTGAACGAAACCCTCTCTAACCCTTGGCCACACGCATTGCCCTGTGGGGCTACCAGCCACAGATGACACTGGCTCAGGGTGCATAGGGCGTGTTCGGCTAGAGCCGGTCAGGGTTCGATCCCAGACCGTGGTGCCCATCCATGCACTAGAGACGAGCAATACAGAGTTCCTTTATATAACAAACTTTGTGTGCCATTTATACACTGCAAAAACAAAACAAAAAAAATCTATCTTGACAAGATCCTCAGTCTTATATTTAAACTTAAAATCTTATTTATATTGCTTTTTTGCTGAATAACACAAACAAATATTGCCATTTCAAGATTTGCCAATGGGGTAAGACAATTCAACTTGTCAAGCAAAAAGCAACTTAAAATAGCCTAATAGTGTCTACTTGACAGAAACAAAAAAAGTTGTAAATCTCATTAAAAGACTAAAACATCTGTTGAGACACTTATTTTATTTTTATTTTTTGCAGTGCAGCTGTTCCACGTCCACCAGGCCTTCAAAGAAAACACTCAGACAATCTACGGTGAGCTCTGATTGGCTGCTCTCAAACAGGATTTGTCCTTATTCCAAACTGAGCAGGTACAAGACGGTGCTTCACATTTCAGAGGTATGTAACAAAGCACTGCTCTGCGTCCGCCTCCGTAGAGGTTCCTACTCACACCGCATGGCTGGTTTTGTACGACTTACGATGAAGTTGTTGGCTTTTGATTTGGACATTTCCAGGTTTTTCCTGACATCGAGTGTAGCCAGGCAGATGTTCAGAACCTTTAACCAACGTAATACTGAAAGAAGTCTGCTATTAGACTATACGAGAGGTGGAAAATCCAGGTTCAGAAAGTAAAAGTCCCCCCCCAGTATTTTGTTCCAATCACCTGGATTTGCTAATTAGCACAATTCGTCAGCCAGGAGGTAGAACTAATTAGTGAAAGAAAAACATGGCAGGACTTCTCTCTGACCCCTGGACTTTCCACCTCTGTATTATACCAGATATAGTTTTTGTTATTATTATTATTATTATTATGAATAGAAATAGGGATGTAGGGATGAATATAAAATATGTACTCCAAACATTATTTGAGCATGATGTATGAGACTCAGTGGCGTGGCCTGTCGAGCATCGTCCCACACCTGTTGCCAGCCACAACGTCGGTGGTTCGAATCTGGCCACGTATGTCTCTCATTCCCCATTCTTCCTGTCTCTCTTCACTGTGCTGTCCAATAAAGCAGAAAAATCCATGAAAAAAGATTCTGATAAATCACCCAAGGCTTTCTGATTAAAACCATATAGAATATACTGCCATTTTGTGTATTCTCCAGTCCTGTTTTTGGCAGTGACGGATGAGTACGGTGAACATACGTTTGGAAAATAGGGGAACTCAGGCATTATCAAAACTTAAAGTCATTAGTGCATTGCTTTATACATAAACAAGGGAAAAAATCAGCACACCGTAAAATCATTAGTATTTTCCACTCACGGACATACGTATTTGCCTAAATTAATTTCCTGCCATATATACCCTTGGCCAGATGTAACACTAAGAGCCCCAAATGAGCTTCACATGCTCCCATTTGAGATCCAAGCTATAATGCCTCGGGATTCAATTCTGTTTCCATAAAATGAAACTGAATATCTCACACCTAAGTCAAAGTCAAACTTAAAACCTGAATTCGGGGCTTACTGGATGACGGCTTTCAAATGAAAATAATGACGGAAACCATTAGGCCAAATCCAGTGTGGTAATGCTCCAGAATGGCATTCAAAGGTCTTCAGATCTTTGAAAGCGCAGAGGCGCTTAGCTAACAATCGTTTTTTGTTAGCATTTTTGTTTACATGGCAGGTCTCGGATAGTCTTACACTGTGGGGAAAAAGTTACATTTTACACTTCTGTGTACAAATTAAAAAAACGGACACCTGCCGTGTGCAGTATGTACCAAGAACATCTCGTTCACGGGCGTGTCTTGTCCGTCCATTTCTCAGGACATGCTGCACAAATTCAGTGCAGGCAGAGTCCATGAATTAATCTAGAATATCCAAGTCCAGAAATCTCAGATCACAGACGGTATAGTGTGCAGAAGTTTCTGGAAATATATGTGTCGACATGGGGCGACTACCACTCATGACTGATACACCCCGAATTTAACTGAAATGTAACAGGTCTGATATCTTCCACAAGCTCCTATTTGCATGCAGGTTGTTCCTTGCTGTTAAAAAAAAAACAGTTTAGCTCCAAGATGTTCGCTACATGCGCCATTTTGTCCAAAGTTCTAATGTCTAATGTAATGACTTCTAATGTTCTGACGTAATGACTTATCAGCCGTTTGAGGTTAGCAGAAGTGGAGCAGCTTTGGGTATTAACTGTCCAACAAGGAGCTGTGAACTGGTATAAAATCACAGGAAGTAAAACATTACAGCATCTTCAAAAAGATGATCAAAATGCAAACAGAAACATAGGCTTAGCTCATGTTTGAACTCACTATGCTCAGCAAGCAGTGTTGTTGTTTAAGTGCAAAGGCTGGTTCCCTTTCGTATCTACCTGTTAGTATTTAAACTTATAATATGTCTTCTGCTCCGAAAAAAATATTTGAGGCACATCGCCCAACTTGACAGGGCAAAATTTACCATCGGTTTCTATTTTCATTTCAAATGTTTTGTGTTTACATTTGAATATGATCACCGGTTGATACGATTCGCTCAGGTTATCTACTTAGAGGTAACCTACCACTGTAGGTTAACTTAGTTATTGCATTCGTAAATAATTTTGTAAATAATTACAGTCAATTGCAGGTATTTCTGCGTAACAACATTCAGAGCACAAGTGAGGTGCATGATATTGCTATGCCGTAAAGGAATACTAATAGTTCTTACAAAGTTAATATGACGTTAATATGATTGAAATGTAGTCTACAGTCTGAGTTTGGGCTTATTCTCAATGCCATAATGTGACTTCAGATGTCATGTCCCACTACAAATTGTGTCACCCCTGGAAAAGCAATAAGATTGTGATTAGTTCCTTTTGCTGGGGGCTCTCGGTCCAGAGCTCAATGGACTAAACATATCTCTTATGTTGAGACAGTGGCTATGGAGAACCCCAGTTCAAAGCCCACAGAAAGCCCCACTTTATTGCCATTTAGCAGACAATATCAACCAGAGTGATTTACAACGTAAACACGGTTTAGATTGGACTTTACCCCTATTAAAAGAGCAGATACTGGCTAATGAAAGAACAGGGGCCGGATTACTGAGTTAGCTGGATAACTGCACTGATTAAAACCGGGAACGGCTCTTTTTACGTCAGTCCATGTTCCAGATTTGGGAGGGTTCCGGGTTTTACTCAGTGCAGTTATCCAGCGAACTCCTGCTTTCGTGAAACAGGCCCCAGGTATTTTTGTTGTTGTTTAAACCAGTTTTTTAACAACGCTGACCTTGTTAGTCACCTCCCCCGTCCTCACGAGCGTAAATATAAAGGAGAAGACGTGTTGCGATATTAAACCAGTCCTCCCCCCCGGCGCGTCTCTGAACTCGTACGCAGCCGATCCCGGCCCCGCCCGCCGGCTGACAGTCCGTCACGAAGGCTAGAAATCCAATCGCAGGAAAGGTGACCACGTCTGACAGCGCAGAGCCTAACAGATTATACATTTAACCAGAAGTGACTGTGTCTGCTCATGTGCAAAACAAGCTAATGCCGTCCCAGAGACGGCGGCCCCTTCTATTTATCCATTTTATTCCTGTAATTCAGTGTGTTTTGCAGAAGGCTAATGCAAACTGAAGTCCGGTGATGAAGGGGGAAAACCGTAACTGATGAAGTCCTCACTTCTTCACTGCAGACCCCTTCCGAGCATGACTGTGCATGTGTGTGCGTATGTGTGTGTGTGTGAGAAAGAGAGAGCGAGTATGCATGTGTGTGTGAGTGTGATGTGTGTGTGTGAGTGTGATGTGTGTGTGTGTGTGTGTGTGTGTGTGTGTGTGTGTGTGTGTGTGTGTGTGTGTGTGTGTGTGTGTGTGTGTGTGTGTGTGTGTGTGTGTGTGAGAAAGAGAGAGCGAGTATGCGTGTGTGTGTGTGATGTGTGTGTGTGTGTGTGTGTGTGTCTGCATGTGTGTGCGCATGCATGTGTGCTTTGTGTGTGTGTGCATGCACGTGTGTGTGTGTGTGTGTGTGTGTGTGCGTGTGTGACTGACATCATTGTAACACACGTCCTTTCATTGAGAGTGCAGAGGGATTGCAGCTGATGGCAATGCCGCGCTTTTGAGGTAAATCGCTTGTAAACGTCTTGTGTGCTGTCAAACATACAATCACCTACGGATCCCTTGAAAGCAACAGCAGCGACTGAAGCACAAAATAAATCTACAGGCAGCCCAGGGACAGCAAGGAAAATGATGACTGAGGGCAAACAGGGTCTTTACAGTGACTCTCATAATCCCTGAGCTTTCAGGCCCTGTATCCTTTTCTCCGGCTACCTTTTCCTTTCTTTGGGTCACACCCTCATGCCAGTTTTAAAAAAGCACAACAAAGCAGTTTTCCTAGACCCCAGCACATACAGGAAAACCTATATGAATAAAAATATGGGTAATAATAATAATAAATTATTTGGTATAGTGCTTTTTAAGGACCCGTGACAGGAACAGACTGATGAGGGTGGCCAAGTAGGGTATGTAGAGGCCGTGAAATAACAAAGGCACACAAAATAAAAAAGACAGAGCAACGGGAGACAGGAATAGCAGATTCCCAGGGTGCTTGGGCTGGTGGGGTCTGCTAAAAAAAAACATAGGTGTGCATGTATGCGTGTGTGGAAAAATATCATTCCGATTTTCCCTTATGATAGCATTTCCACATTCCTAAAAAAACAACACGTTCCCACATAAAGGATTGGGAAGTGGTGATTGTGTTTTGCATTGAATCGCATGTGTACTTTTTTTTTTTTTTTTTTAACAGGCTAGGACTACATTGTGCTAGGACTACACTACCCATTGTGCTCAGCGCCCCCTTAAAAAAAGACATGGCATACATACCCAGTTTACATCATGCATGGTACCAATGTACACAGGATCACAGGATTTGTATGGTTTTGTTCAGCTTTCATGAATTGTGTTTTCTGACCTCACAGCTATGGAAAATATCGACAGATTATTTTAAAATGCCTGTGAAGTAAATGGCACTGAACTTTGACCCCGGGTGAATCCCTTTTTGCACACCTTAATTCATAAGTTAAGGTTCCACGGGCACAAATTGTGAGAAATATGCTTTGTGTGTAACTTCGTGCACAAGTAGACTGTCGGTGCCTGATTGAACAGCAGGGGTCGCTGTTGAGAGATCAGACCACCCTGGCATTGTGTTTGCCTTCTTCCTGACCACAATGGGGACTTCACGTTGCTTGCATTACCTCATTTTATTTTGTCTTGAAGGCTCTCCAATTCTGTGTCCCAGTTCTTGGCACCTGTACTTATTCTTGAAAGGTTAATTAGATGGATTTTTCGAAAGGTCACCACACTGCATAGTTTTGCCATTACTATTTATCAGACGTGAAAAATGGGTAAATTTGGGCCAAATGAACTCCGGTTAGGGAACATGGAGTGCCACTATTAACCACGAAGATAAAGGAGAAAGCTTATCTTCTGCACACTACTCTCATGTAGATAGAAATTCCACCACAGTGAAATATGTCCAAAACGGGGGGGATTCAGGTGCCCACAAAGGTATAGCATCATGCTAGTAGGGAATAGTAAGAGAATAGGATAGCATTTGGATAGGATAAGTCAGCAGATTATAGACTTTGACGTTAGCTATACCAGTCTGTAATCCTGCAATCGTATCTAGAAAACTTGGATGCGTGTTCACGACGAGGTTTGCGGAAGCAGCGGGGTTGGGGGCGTGTCTCTTCCTCTATGCTATGACTTGGAAATGTTTTGACAGCAAATGCGACCGTTGAGAAAGTTGCGTACTCCAGCTATAAGCTTGACACGCATTCTGGGCTTGTGTTACTGCAATAAAAGAGTGCAAATCAGGTTTGCCTTTTTGGCTCATAATGGATAAGTTTAGCACACAGACAGGGGAAACCCTTATCCCGGGTCAGTGCTCCTACTCTGAGATGCTTTATGAATACGGATCCTGGACTTGCATCTATCACAGTTATAAGTTATACTAATAGGGATACATTGCCTTTTGATTAGAGGTTGTAATTATAGATACAAAACACTGTGAAACACCCAGTAGGGTTACCGAGTCAATTTCCATTAAGTTTGCGGGTGTGTGAATGAATCCTGATAATGACAGATGCAATATAATAATAATTATTATAAAGTGCTTCATAGCTGAGTTACCATGGCAATGGTGTCCACTGGGGATCCACAGGTTTATGGTTTTGCGTATGATTTAACTTGAGGCAATGTTTTTGATGAAAATCACCTGTTGCTGCAGGTGTGACTCTCTCTGAAAACCCCACAGGATCCTGGGAACACTGACAGTGGGCTCCACAGTACAGGGAACATGCACAGACTCCAGCATGAAGCCAGGCTCCTACGGCACTAAGCACTGTAGATACGGCCTGGCATCTGTTAAGGCACTGTTCTAGTGCATGGATGGTCCCCACGGCCTGATATCTGTTATGACACTGTTCTAGTGCATGTATGGGCCCCACAGTCTGGTATCTGTTATGACACTGTTCTAGTGCATGGATGGGCCCCGTGGCCTGGTATCTGTTATGACACTGTTCTAGTGCATGGATGGGCCCCACAGTCTGGTATCTGTTATGGCTCTGTTCTAGTGCATGGATGGTCCCCACGGCCTGATATCTGTTATGACACTGTTCTAGTGCATGGATGGGCCCCGTGGCCTGGTATCTGTTATGACACTGTTCTAGTGCATGGATGGGCCCCACAGTCTGGTATCTGTTATGGCTCTGTTCTAGTGCATGGATGGGCCCCACAGTCTGGTATCTGTTATGGCTCTGTTCTAGTGCATGGATGGGCCCCACAGTCTGGTATCTGTTATGGCTCTGTTCTAGTGCATGGATGGGCCCCACGGCCTGATTTCTGTTATGACACTGTTCTAGTGCATGGATGGTCCCCACGGCCTGATATCTGTTATGACACTGCTCTAGTGCATGGATGGGCCCCACGGTCTGATATCTGTTATGACACTGTTCTAGTGCATGGATGGGCCCCACAGTCTGGTATCTGTTATGACTCTGTTCTAGTGCATGGATGGGCCCCACGGCCTGATATCTGTTATGACACTGTTCTAGTGCATGGATGGGCCCCACAGTCTGGTATCTGTTATGACACTGCTCTAGTGCATGGATGGGCCCCATGGTCTGGTATCTGTTATGGCTCTGTTCTAGTGCATGGATGGGCCCCACAGTCTGGTATCTGTTATGGCACTGTTCTAGTGCATGGATGGGCCCCATGGCCTGGTATCTGTTAAGGCACTGTTCCAATTTGTGGATCAGCCCCATGATCTGGTATTTGTTAAAACACTGTTTTAGTGCATGGATGGGCCCCATGGCCTGGTATCTGTTAAGGCACTGTTCCAATTTGTGGATGGGCCCCACGGTCTGGTATCTGTTATGACACTGCTCTAGTGCATGGATGGGCCCCATGGTCTGGTATCTGTTATGGCTCTGTTCTAGTGCATGGATGGGCCCCACAGTCTGGTATCTGTTATGGCACTGTTCTAGTGCATGGATGGGCCCCATGGCCTGGTATCTGTTAAGGCACTGTTCCAATTTGTGGATCAGCCCCATGATCTGGTATTTGTTAAAACACTGTTTTAGTGCATGGATGGGCCCCATGGCCTGGTATCTGTTAAGGCACTGTTCCAATTTGTGGATGGGCCCCACGGTCTGGTATCTGTTAAAACACTGTTTTAGTGGTCTGGAATGAGACAGATTAAGTCTCCCAGACATTCCCTCGCCGGCAGAATTGATTGCATTTTGTTGCAGCGTAACACCATACGGGTTGAAATATTCACATTTCCCCAAGCGTGTGTCAGCTCCTTTCAGGGGGATTGAAAGCATATTCGGATGTCTCAGTCACATCCCCATCCACAGTATTCAGCTTTATCTCTCAGCCATAGTCTAGGCAAGCCCATGCTTTTTCCCCCATTGTGTTCAAACACAAATAAATAAAAAATAATTCTAATAATATGAATGTGACACTGAAGCTTTTACCTTTCTCAATCAAACAGGGTCTTTTCATTCAGGAGAGAAGGTGGGAGAAATCTATATTCCTGAGCCAAACAGAAGTCTCTCATAACAACTTCCACTGTCATGAAGCAGCAGCGGTAATTAACGTCTCGTACAGAAGGTCATTCTTATGTCATTCTTCATCATTATTTTATGTTCGGTTTTGGCACTGATCATTTTAGTTTGTGTGTGTGTGCGTGTTTGTGTGTTGGTGGGGCAGGAGGGGGACAAGTGTGCGTGTGTGTGTGTGTGTGTGTGTGTATGTGTGTGTTGGTGGGGCGAGGGTCACGTGTGTGTGTGTGTGTGTGTGTGTGTGTGTTGGCGGGGCGAGGGTCACGTGTGTGTGTGTGTGTGTGTTGGTGGGGCGAGGGTCACGTGTGTGTGTGTGTGTTGGCGGGGCGAGGGTCGCGTGTGTGTGTGTGTGTTGGTGGGGCGAGGGTCACGTGTGTGTGTGTGTGTGTGTGTGTGTGTGTGTGCGCGTGCATGTGTGTGTGTATGTGTGTTGGTGGGGCAAGGGTCACGTGTGTGTGTGTGTGAGTGTGTGTGTTGGTGGGGCAAGGGTCACGTGTGTGTGTGTGAGTGTGTGTGTTGGTGGGGTGAGGGTCACGTGTGTGTGTGTGTGTGTGTGTGTGTGTGTGTGTTGGTGGGGCGAGGGTCACGTGTGTTTGTGTGTGTTGGCGGGGCGAGGGTCACGTGTGTGTGTGCGTGCATGCGTGCGTGGGTGGGTATGTGTGTGTGCGTGCGTGCGTGCGTGCGTGCGTGCGTGCGTGCGTGCGTGTGGCGTGATGGTGGGGGGAGGGAGGTCACATGTATGGATTGACGATGACTAAGAAGATAATTTTTTTTCTCTGTTCTGATTTTAGAGTTTGTCAGAACAAAGTAATTGTTTACGTCATTACGGCTAATTAGCTAATAAACATGTCAACTCAGGTGGAAGGATCGGCCCGTTCTCCCCGTTCTCTCCTGCTCAGTCAGACAGAGCCATTCCCTCATCTTTCATTATCCCTGTGGTTTTCCTGGATCTCAATATCGACCGACCAACCAATCAAATCACACTCCTGCTGTCCCTGCTGGTAGAGAAACCACACGCCCAATTTGGACTGGGCCGTTGGGTCGGAGGTTCTGGCAGCCAGGCTCGTTTTGTGGTTTCTGTTTCAAAGGTTGACACGACGCAAATGTGCAATTACACTGCCATTTTAATTATCATCAAAATAATAAATACTGAATTAGAATGTTTGCCCCGTTGCGTTCAATTGTTGAGTTTCCGCAATTTTGAATATATATACAATTTCAATTATTAGTTCTAATGCATTACGTATGTAAGAAATACTCAGAAATATGTCTATCGTAATGTTAAAATAAATGTAACTATATTTTAAACATATACTTATAAGACAATACGTTTCCATGCTCCTCGACGTCTGAAAACGTATAAACATTACAAATTCAATGTTTAATGCCACAGGCAGTCACAGCTCCTGCCTTGAGCATAGCTCCCCAAGGCAATAAATTCTCCCTATGAAGCCAACCGTGAAGACTAGTCCCCAGCAACAGGACACCACAGGCTTTATGCTAGTGGTAGAACAGAGAGGTATTGTCACACCAAAATAATAATAATAATAATAATAATAATAATAATAATAAAATTGGTGGAGCTACAAATGTGATATCAGTCACTGTTATCAATCACCGACTTTTTCAAACCAATTAAAAGGCTTTGCTCTTCACAACAAAACACAATTATTGGTTCAAATCAGTGAGTTACTGGTAGAATATGGTAGCTCCACCCATTTTCTGTGTCACGGTATCTCATTCTTAACACTGTACTTTAACCGACTGGGGTAAAGGGGCTACAAGTCGGCCAGGGCATTCTAGCACCGCTCTCTACTCCAAGGGCACTGTGGCCATGTCCGAATCAGCACACTTGCCTACTATTGAGTATGCCAGTGGATTATACTTTTTTTTTTTTTTATGTCACTAAACAGTATGCAATAAGCAGTAGGCCTAAACAGTATGCTAGTACACAGTAAACAGGACACAGTAGATAGGGCTCTGATTTGGACACAGCCTGGGGTCAACAGGTTACCAGTTGTCATCAGGTAGAGAGATGATTGGCTGTAGCCTTCCTCTGATTGACTGTAGCTCTCCTGTGGTACACTGATAGGCTAATAGTGTGGAAGAGAGCCATTGGCTCATTGTGGAGGGTAAACACTTTGGGTCTGACCAGATATGAGTGGAATAGCTGCGATACGAGATTCGGCATAAGTAAGATTTTACACGGGGTAAAAGAGAGAGAGAGAAAAAAACAACATTTCAATAGGTTTTTTTTAAATATTTTAATGGATTTTAAGTTTAGGAAAAACTAATTACAATGCCTTTATTTTCTTAGCAGACACACTTATCTAGGGCAACTTAGTGTACATTTTATATATTTTAAATTTAAATATTTATGCTGGAGGATATTTACAGAAGTGACTGAAGCGGTTAAGTACCTTGCTTGAAGGGTGAATGAAAATCTCAGATTTAATATGTTTGTTCCTTACCTAACAGTTTAATAGGTATGGTTATGGAAATTCAAAGAAACAGTTTCACGGTAGAGGAAATATATACTGCACATTTTCAAGAAGACTTGCAGGGAGTCGCTGTGCGTCTGTTTATAAAATCTTCCTTTAGAGAAGGACAGATTCATATATACAGCGCCCTCCACTATTATTGGCACCCCTGGTAAAGATGAGTAAAAAGGGTTAGAAAAAATTCACCATTTGGTTAATTAGCGTAACGTCACACTGGAAAAAATTGAAAAATCCAACCTTTAATCGAAGTAAATTTATTATGAGAAAAAAAATCCCTCATCAATAAATTATTATTTTTAACAAATCCATGTGTGCCACAATTATTGGCACCCCTGTATTTATATATAGAATAAAGTAATCATTTTAAATATTTGGTCGCATATCCTTTGCATGCCATGACTTACCGATGTCTGTGACCCAACAACATCAAAGGACTCTTGATATCTTATTTTCTGGTACTCTTACAAGCCATACTATAATGTCTCTGCATTTGAATGGATCTTTATGGGAATTTGGGGGTGGGACTACTAGATTTAGCTGTAAATTATGTTGGAACAGTATGGAACACATGGTTGGTAAAATGGCTTTAAGTCACCAAGGGTCTGAGATATCAAACAAGCCTCAAACCATCACTCTGCTGCCAGATATGCAGTAGATATGGATGGATCACTTTAAGGGTTGTTTCTCCTGACAAATTTTCCTATTGAACTCTATGCCACAGAACATTTTGTCTGAGAAACGTCTGTTGAAATGTATGATTAATTTTCAGTTGAAACCCAATATACTCCATTTCACTTTTTTGGCATCAGTCCAAAGAAATACACTCTGAAGCTGGTTGAACCCCATGAGTCTGTAACCAGAAGATAGCACAGAAAAATAGATCAATTTTAAAAAATCTAATTGCACACCTTAAGACACAACCAAACTTAGCATACAAAGAGAAGGCCATCTACATCTCAAAATCTGTATGTGATCTCACTTCTAAATCACAATACCACACAGTGCTAGACTACTCAAGTTGTCTTACAATAATATTCAAGTAGAGGTCAAAATAATAACAATAATAATAATAATACTAATACTAATAATATGTACAAGTCAATATAATACAGAAGCAGTTTAATTTTAGTTAATTCTATTCAAAAGTCCAATTGCTATTAACTGAAAATCTGATACCTGACAGTCTTCTTTTTTTATTTATACAATTTTCAATGCCTAATGAGATAAGATTGGATGAGAGGCTTCTGTCTCTGTCATGATGATGTGTGATGTAAAGGATAGACCCCTCTAGGTCAGCGTCAATCTCAATGCTGGCTGCTCAAGTGTTAATATGTATATCTCATGTGCTTTCTTGCATGACAGAGCGATCTGAGTGATGGTGCCTGAGCCTCTGTGGCAAGCCCCTTTCACAGGAGGTCAGTTATTACACAGCTCTGAAAATCATAAATCACCACGCGCATCGGACGCTTGGACATTTTGAATAATGAATGCTAAATATTGAGAAAACTGATTAATTTCTTTCTCTTGAAGTGAGTAGGCCCCTCGACCTGGGGCATTTGGAATAAGCAAGGCAGGAGAAAGATTGGGAGTTTGGGAATAGTGGGTTTTTTTTCTGTTTTTTTTTTCCCCGGAACGGTGCGGACAAGGATCAGGCCCGGGCGTGGCTTGTCCTTCAGGCGTGTTTGTGTCAGGCTGTGAGGGAAGTGGTCGTAGCTGTTTCGTTTGACACAGAGGAGTCCGTCGACGCAGGTGGTCTGGGATTTGGGATTAAAGGTTTAAATCTGGAGTGTGATGGTGATGTATTGTGATAAGGCGGATTAAGTGTCAGTATAGAGAGTCTGTCTGACTCGGAGGGTGGCCAAATTACTGTAGCGAAGATGGGCAGTTCTATTCCTGGAGGGCCAGTGTGTATGCTGGTTTTAGTTTCCACCCGTTAATTCAATTCAATTCAATTTCCATTCAATTTTATTTGTGTGGCACTTTTTACAGAGAACTGTCACAAAGACGCTGTACAGAGAAACAAAAGGAAAATTGTGCAAAAACCAGGCCTGAACCCCCATAAAGCAAATGAGGTAAAAACTCCCCAGTGGGAAGAAAAATGCTCAAAAGGTGACGAGAAAGAACTCCCATATGGGAAGGAATCTCGGAAAGAACCTGGCTAGAGAGGGGGAGCCCATCCTCTGCTGGCTGGCCTGGTTTCAAGTAAAGTTACCCTTGCTCAGTTAGTTCATTTTCCATAGACACCAATGTCAGTTCACACATATATTTGGACTAAAACTATTTAATATAAGGAAACAAGAACAGTTGTCAAATATCATGTGTAGGCTTACCTATAAATGTAGTTGAATAAATTTTGAGCCGAAGTTGGTAGAAGTGGACATGGCCCTTCTTACCAACCTCTGGTATAGAATTGAGACTGTATAGAAGCCAAACACAGAAAATTGATTTGCAACCGTTTGCAATGTGTTCATACGTGGTATAGAGACAACTGTGCAAGTAATGCAGTTCTCCGGTACAGTGACTGCTGCACAGCTGAAGTATTGGACTGGGCACAGGGAAATGATGTGACATAATTTCAGAGGAAGTGATGTCACAATGGGAAGGACATATATATGTATGGTTGGACATAAATGTCCAGAAAAGGAAAAAAAATGGGTCCAATAATTTAAAAAAATATATATACAGTATATATATATATATATATGCCTAAAAGGAGATTAATTTCAGTAATGCTGTGAACACTTTTTATCGCCAAGGCTCTTGGTCAATAGTCGCATACATTCCATAGAAATTCCATAAAAAAGCCCACCAATTAGCATAACATGCAATCTGGGCTATACGGAGGCTTGAGTAACACATACCGGCAATAAGCTTATATTGGATCCTTTCCTAATTACCTGTGTGTCAGATTAATTTCTACGCTCGACATGGACAAGTGGCATCAGTCTGTAAACAATGAAAAGCAGAGTAATATTGAATTTCCTACATGGCAAGTTGATATGAAATGTTAATTATGTTCAATTAAAGCAAGGTCATTACAACTATAATTAGCGGAATATTATTGTTCAGGATTACTGTCAGATGTGTTGAGTGATCCGTGCAAATTGCAATGTGACAAGAATGACCTGTCATTTCATACAATATAAAATTAGACTTCAACAAACAGTGTTCACATTAGGTAATGTGGGATTCATCTTTCTGAAGGGATATTAACTGAATCTATTCTCCAGTGGTAATAGATTCTACCATTTCACTGAAATTAACACACCCCCCTCCAATTTCATTATTAATATATTTATTTACTTTATTCATTAATTTATTAATTTACCAGGCACTTCTTGTCTAATTCTCTTTTAACTGCCTTGCTTACATTGAACTTATTCATTCTTTCCTATCAGGGGCAATTCTGATAATATTTTATTCATATGTTGGGTAATGTGAAAGCTGATGTGTAATTACATGTCTATATAATGCATGTTGCTTTACAAAATGGGCATTGTAAAAACCACATCAATATTCAATGAGACATGTGCAATCTACTTGTTTAATTATCCAGCTGTGATGTGATATCCATTCTGAATGTATAATAATGGCTGCCCGGGCAACGGCTGTCTCCGCACTCTATACAGATGTTTGCTTTATCCGTGACGGCCTCAGTCATACCGCGTAGGACATGGGTTTCAATCACTTGCCCTCTCACATCTGCACACAGCACGGGAAAAAAAACAAAATGTCCGTGCAGGGAAATGAAAGGGAAAATGTATTAGAACGTCTGGAACAGTCCGTAACATTGCATTATATTATATTATAGTCATTATATTTGCAGACACTTTTATCCAGAGGGACTTAAAAGTGGTATATGTCCAGGATATAACTGCATTGCATTGTATAGCTTGACCATGGCCTTTAAGGTCCAGCACGGAGAATTACACTTTGTACTCAGTAAAAGGAACCTGCTTACTCTGACTCCCACTCGGTAGTCACACATTCGTTATGCCTTGTGTCACGTCCATTTTTCTGACGTTATTATCTCTCAAGGTCACAGCAAATGCGAGTACATTGGGTCTCTGGCCCTCAGTTCTGAACAGGCACAAATAAGACCTGCAGCGACTCTCAGATGAAAACGCACTGCCAGTATTTCCTGAGGAAAAGGTTTGCATTATTTATTTATCGACGGATCAGGGCTTTCCACTCAGAAACGATGGCCAGGCACATTGATTGATGCCCTCTGCAATTATATCTGTATAGATGACCTTTATTATGACTTGGATTTTTTTTTTTTAATTGCACTCTTTTGATGTTTGAAAACAAAGTCTCTGCTGCAGATCTCTGAATGTTCAACAAAGCGTCATACTATAGAAAAACCTAATCTAAACCGGGGTGGCAGTGTAGTATAATGGTTAAGGAACTGGCCTTGTAACCAAAAGGTTGCAGGTTCAATTCCCAGGTAGGACACTGCCGTTGTACCCTTGAGCAAGGTACTTAACCTGAATTGCTTCAGTATATATCCAGCTGTATAAATGGATAATATGTAAAACATGATAAAAAGGTTGTGTAAGTCGCTCTGGATAAGTGCGTCTGCTAAATGCCTATAATGTAAATTCTGTATGGAATATCAGTCAAAAGTAGGTGTTCATTTTTAAATTGGCGGAAAGCTACATAGTTTACTGGAGCCAGGCTTAAATTGCAATACTGCATTCGCTGTAGGCTTGGTTGTTTGTTGGGGGATGTGGCATCAAGCTATACGATTTGTTTTTAATGATCTTGCAACGCTGCATGGACAACTGTTAATATGGGCGACTGTTTCAGATTGAATATAATTGATTTTATTTTGGACTAATTTAATTGCATATGCATATAAATAGTTCTAAAATCACCATTAGTGGAAGTATTTTGTAATTCAGGAACAGTAATAATTGCTTTCTAGAAAAGCATTCATAAACAACAAATTAGTTCCACGATGGCTGACAGATTAGTTGACTCCACCTGACTCTCGATGTCATGTCTGATTGCAGGCTGCATGTACAGCAGGTGGGCATTTGGCCAGAGTCCCCACCTCAGCTCTGGTGATTATGTGGAAGCTTGATTGTGGCATCTCTTAGATATGTAAATCTAGTGCCTTTGTTTATACCCTGGAGGAAGTAAAATTGCAGTAAGGCTCATTTGTCTTATGCTAATGGTTAGAAAATTTGGGAAAAATAAATGACTTAATGGGGTCAGTACATATTCATGCAAAATAAAATGAAACCGCCAATGTTCTTTAATTACAGCAAAAAAATGGTGCATACTTTTGCTAAAATAAAACTCTCAATGTCAAATAATTCAGCTGATAAGAACAGCACCTTCCAAAGCTCAGAGGCTCGTGATCCAAACAGCGCTGCAAATTCTCCTGAATTCAAGTAGCTATAGTAGCAACAGCCATTGATTTTTTGAAATTATTATTGATTATTCATCTGTGTCGACAACTAATCCACAGTTTTCTTTATGCCTAGTACTGCCAAATAAAGATAGAGCTAGAGATGGGCAAAGTTAAAATCAAACAAGTGCTCTCAGTCAAGATGTAAGCCTCAAGACCTGAAAAGGTTCTTCTCTGAACTGGAATGATTTTAAAAGATTGATTGGAGAAGGTCGTTCCAGCGTTGAATTAACTAACTTCCATGCCAAATATGTCCTGTAAAAATATGTCCTGTAATGTTAAAATTACTTCAGAAAACATTCATGTGGAATAATTATTCAAAATAAGGAAGAAAAGCCCTGTCAGTGTAAAAAATGTAAACTTACAAAATGTATTAATTAAACGTATAAAAATAGGAGCATCGAAAAAACCATTTAAATAAATGACATACCACAGAACCAGGAGGGAAAAAAATAAGTAATATATCTATACAAGTAGCAAATTTTTCATTCTAGGCTAATGGTTAATATTATCTTATATTAAAAGCAATGTGGGACATTTAATTCTAAGAATAGCGCATTTGGCTACTGATTGATTTATTAGGCCAGGTAATTAGTGGCCTTCCATACAAGCAGACCTTTAATAAACTCCCTGACAAAGCCACTCTAGGTGTCATTTGAGATAAGAAGGGCGCAAAGTGACCATCATTAATCCAAATCACCTTGTAACGCACTTAATTCTTCTTCATCTCTACAGCACGCTTTACGCGAGCAATCAATCTGACAGCGATACCAAAGAGTCTTTACTTTAACCTGGTGTTCCACCAGACCGGGGTCAAATAATGATGTCAAATGGCGTAACTCTTTACAGGGGCGCCCGCAGGATTTCTTCCCGGGGTACGCAACAGAGGAGGCCAAGCCATAGGCTACATGAAAACGAAGCCACTACTTAGGACTAACGTTACAACGTAATTTACCGATATATTTTGCACTCATAGGGTCGCATATTACAATAAGTTCTAACGTAGGAGTAGGCCTAGCCTACGTTAAAGTCGGATCTTTCATCAGCAAAACTGGAGAGACTTACTTCACAATAGAATGGAAATGTTGCGCGCAAAAAGATGTTACGTGACTTACAGTAGCTTGATCTTTCATCAGGATAACCGGAGACCTCACAATAGAATGGAAATGTTGCGCGCAACAAGCTGTTACACGACTTACAGCACAGTTAATGTTAACACAATGAAAACACTTCTGACAAGTCAATGTAACTATCGAACATGCTCAACAAAATGTATTCACTGCTTAAATTTCTAATAAAATATTATCACTGAATGCTCGCCAATTGTGTGTGTGTGTGAGTGAGAGAGAGAGTGAGAGAGAGAGAGAGAGAGAGAGACAGAGAGAGAGAGAGAGAGAGAGAGAGAGAGAGAGAGAGAGAGAGAGAGAGAGAAAACACGCCACTGCAAATAAAATGACATGTTGCCTCAATCACTGCATAAAAATAAATAGCATCTTACCCTTAAGCCCTATTCGGACGGGATAAGTTTTACAGGGGGAGGTGGGGTAATGTAATAATTACTGGAAGAGCTCCGCTATTTTAGTTCCCATGTCTGTAACTTTTACGGACTGCGCGCTCCTGCACCAGTAAAGAGTCTTTTACCTACTGTTAAATGTCCTGTAAAAATTACCCCAGGTTAAAGCTATCCCGTGCGAATTGACATGTCCGGTAAAATTCTGTTATTTCCTGTGAGAAATTAGTTTTCCCCAGTCTTTTCTACTGGTTTTTCACGTAAGCACTCGAGGACGCCTTTGGTTGTGCTCTCTTCGGTCCAACTATTGACCGACCTCTAAATTAATGTAACGTTACATTAAATAAGAAGACAGAGAGCAAAAAAAAAAAAAACAGGCTAAAAAGTAGGCTACAGTGGGGCAACGCTTGTGGCCGTTTTAGGTAAGCTATTGTAGCCTAGCTATAGCCTTACATACATGTTATGGCCTAACACCGTTTCTTTTCAAGCTAACATTAATAAAGAGCTGTACCGTGTAATGCAGGATTCCTCACGCTTTTTGTGGACATTTTTGCCATGCCAACATTGTCTCCACGTAGTTTTTTTTTTTTTTGGCGGCTCAGTTTGCAGTGAAGATAGGATGTGTAACGTTGTATGACTCGTGGGGAACATTTTCGACAACATAGAGTAGACACTCCCATCTCTGTAATTCTAGACGCTGCTTACGGAGATAGCTACTTTATCCCGTCCGAATCGGCCATTAACATTACAGACGTCCTGTGGTAATAATTACTTTACAGACATTGTCCTGAAAACGTATCCCGTCCGAATACGGCTTTAGAATGTGAGATTGACCCTCCTTGTCCCGGTTGCGTCAAATTCCTGTGTCGATTTCAAAGTCATTGTGAATGTTCATAATCGCCAATCGCGTCTGTCATGCTGTTCCGTAGGTAGGTTTTCAGACGTCTCAAACAGCTGAATGAGCGCTCGACCGAAGCAGTAGACACGGGCATCGTAAGAAGGACTTTCAGTATGCTATGAAGTATTCGTTTAAGTTAGTTATCTTGACTGACAAGTAAAAAGGCAACTCTAAAGTTTTCCCGGTCTAAAGAAAAAGGTGATCTTCCAATCACTTTCAACGGTGTTAACGGCGGGATGGTGATCCTCCAATCACTTTCAACTGTGTCTTCCAATCACTTTCAAAAGTTAGAAATATGCAAAACTTGGAAAATACAATAACCAGGCAATACAACGAAGACAATAAGCAAATATCATTCCTCAACATCGTAGAAACAGAGACGCAGAGACTTTGACAATTCACGTCAGTTTTAATGGAAATACTAATTTTGCTGTTGTTGCTAAGGTACGCAGACTGCGTACTCTGCGTACAGCTGGGGGCGCCACTGACTCTTTAGATGCTGTTAAAATCAGAAAACGCTTCCATGTGCCATGATAATTTTCAAAAAACAATAAAGAACAACAACAACAACATTAATAATAATAATAATAAAATTATAGTTTTTGCTGAATGCTTCTTTTAAGTTCCCAGTTATTTCCCAGAATTCCCAGAATTTTATCACATTACAATCTATTAAATAAAATAAACAAAAATCAAATACATGTAATCCTGATATTGTTCCAGTTGATTTGTTTCTGATGACTTCCTGTTACTCAGCCTCCCCTTCCTGAATGCCCGTCCTGTTCTTCACCCATTTGGTCCCTGTCTACATCCACCCCAGTCACACGGTCCGAGACCTGCTGGTTTTCCACCCTCCCTTTACCTGGGAGTCGGGTGTGGCCAATCAGTAGCGCTAACTGCTCATTTAATTACCTGGGAGAAAGAAAACCAGGGCCGGATTTGGACTCAAGCCAGGTCCAGATTTGAATATCCATGCTATACGAGTCTGCAGTCTTATTCATTTGGGGATTCCAGTGATGTCACACAAGTATTCCAATCCAGTCTGACACGCGACGCGGTGCCTTGGCCAAATGCTGGAAATTCGGAGGAACGGTTGACATTAATTGGACTTGGGAGTTATGTGAAAAGCACTCATGCAAGGAAGGAATAATGATTTTATTTCCCTCAGGGGAAAATATTTCTCATAACTGACAACTAAAGAAAAAAAAACTAGCTTGTTATCATTCGTTTGTTCTTGCTGTAATTCCAGTGTTCTGTATTACAGATGGCTGGCTTTATTTACCTCAAGAAATATAAACAATATTCCAGCGGATAATAGTTTTTCCACTGGTATTTCTGAACTTACTGTATTATTTATTTAGTTTATTTTTTTAAATAGTTTTAGGTCCCACACATCCCACATTATTGGATTTGTATTTTTATTTTCTTGAACCTGAAAGTTTATAAAATATATGCAGTAATGATTTGCACAGATACTCGATACATTTTGGCGTGGGGGGGGGGGGGGGGGGGGGGGTAAACAAATACCATTTCTGTCTGAGAGAGGCCAGACTTGTTTTATGCCTGGATGTCTGAAAGTCTTTCCTGTAAAAAATTGAAACACTTTATGCACCTTGACATTTTCCCTGATTACAAATTGTGTTCTTTGGATTCAGGACAAAAGATGTTCTACCAAATTCCAGCTCCAACTGTGCGATACACAGTCACTCTCACCTTACTAAAACGATGAGTACGTTTCCTTACAGGGTTCTGAATCATTGAAACTTGCAAAAATGAATATATTCAAAGTTATATCACAAGGCCTGATATTCATAACTTGTACTGTATATATTACTCGAATGAGCTTTGCCTGGAGACTTTGTATTTTTTTCCCAGCCTTTAGATTTTATGTAAAAGTACTGCAATGCAAGACAACCAACACATCTGCTCCATTTGCTCATTTGCTCCAAAAAAAATTGGCTAAGTAAAGAAGGGTAATTATCAAATGCTGCATAGCTAGCCAAATGTGCTGTAATTATTCGAGTGAATCAATATCTAACAATTTTAGGGAACATTCTGTTATCTTGTAGCAGCTTAATCTTAAGATGGTACATTTTCATTACGTTCATTTAGCAGGCAATTTTATCCAGTGCGGTTTGCAATGCAAGAGAACACAAACACATGCACCTGAGTTAAACAGCGCCGGGCCTAGCTAGCTGCTCGCCTCAGGCTGGGAGACATGCACCTCAGAGCCGGGCCCTAGAGTTTTGGTTGCCCTAAACAAGAATATTGTTGTGTCCCCAAAGTGCTCCGACATAAATCACCCCCACCACTTAAACTTGAATTGTGAGGTCCAGGGATGGTTGTGACCCTAAACGACTGCATGGTGTCTATGCCAGCGGCCGGCTCTGATTCACCTAGATGGTGGTACTTATCTCATTGCAACTTTCCCTGTCTCTAGCTCCAATAGCGTTTGCTTACAATGTTCCACTCCCAAGTTACCGAGGTCCTCCACCCAAGTGTTGCTTCCTGTTCCTCGCTCTCGGTTAAAGCCGAAGGGTGACCGGGCCTTCGCTGTGACCGCCCCCGAGGCTGTGGAACAGATTGTCTCTTTTCATTAGGTCTGCACCCTCCATAAACACATTTAAGTCTCATCTCAAATCCCATATCCCCCCCCACCCCTGCTATTAATTCCATGTTACTGTGTATTGGTAAAATACACAAAACAGTGCCTTGTTTTGTGGTTTGTTTTTAAAATGTTATCCTCTGTTTTGTACAATCATGTGTTTATGCATTTGTCCAGCACTCGACGGTGCTCATGTTAAATGGGCTATGGAAATAAACTTGACCTGGCTTGACTTGATGTTAAAATGCGCTTTTGCTAAGAGTTTGCCTTAGCTAACATTGTAAATGGTTAACACCAAATTACGCAAACACAAAATACAAATCCCGAATACTTCTTAGATATACCTCCATAACAAACCCTAAAACTAGAGAACGATAAAATACTAAAATCATAGAGTAGTGTTAGGGGAATGGTAGGATAGAAGAGCCAATATCCAGTCTGATACCAGTAGGAACCCGTGCAATAGGCTGCCCATGTTCTACACCTCTGAGTTATTTTTAGGGATGGGAATTGATCTCTGAATTATCTGATCGTAAAGTATAGATTTCCTCCTCAGCAGACTGCATTATACTAAACCTTAAGTCCAAGAAATTAAAGTAAATTACATTAAAATGGAGTTTCAGATTTTCACTCTACAATCTGAGCCCCAGGGAGTCAAGTCCTCACTAACCGCCTATGCTAAATTAATATTTTCACCTTTTGTCAAGTCCCAGAAGGTGCCTGTTAATGTGAAAAAAATATCTGAAAGTCACTCATCGAAATATGATATATAGAACCAGGAGGAAAGAGCGAGAGAGAGAGAGAGAGCTAGAAGGGAAATGTCAAGCTCCAATGTTGAAACCACCCACTCAAAAGAAAACAATTTCTTCATCGTGCCACAATAATTTCCTATTCAAGACTAGCATTTATGAACAAATGCATAAGCATGACTGTGTGTGATATGATCAATGAGAAAGAAATGCATTGGTATAAAAATAACAACATTTGAACATTTCCTAAAGTTATGGCAGTGAAAACATTCCTTGATCGTTGCCTCTTTTTTTATACTCAGCCACAGCCACAGAACACCTCCATAGCTCTTTCCTGAAGATTAATTCTGACCAATAGAAAGCAGTCAGGGTCTGACTCCTCTTCCGTCTGCCTAGCAACAGGCATCCATCGTCCTGACCTTACCAGACCCACTCGACTGCTGCTTGCATGCTGCAAAAAAGAAAAGAAAAACTGCACACCTTTGAAGGTGACTCTTCCTCCAATGTGAGAGGTGTATATGTGTCATGACCAGCCAGCCTATCAGCACCAGGACCGGGGATGTGATCTATTACCCGCGCTAGTGATGGACTGAGCTCTAAGGGGCAGTGCTTTCCGTGGGTTTGGACTCTCTCTCTCTTTTTTGACCTCTGGAATTACAAATTAATTGAGACCCACCGCTTGATCGACATGCATCCGTCTGTGAATGAGGTGGCAGGGAACAGGAGGGTGCGCTGGATGACCGGGCGGAGAGTTAAAAATGAAAATAAAACATAGTATAAATATGATAAAAATTCTCTCAGGTTTGAGTATACCTTATAACATGCCCGCAGTCGAATCCAAAAAAAAAAATCAGCGAGCTGGAAAAATAGCCTGTGACAACATCCTGAGGGAGGGAGGGAGAGAGAGACGCCGTGCTTCCCAGCGATCTCTCGTATTCCCAGAGCTTGTGTGAACGGACTCCCGGGCGAGACGGCAGTCTTCACACGCTCATCCCCTACATAAGTGCCTTTGGGATGGTGAGAGAACCTTTTGCTTGGAAATCAGAGGCCTTGCGTCCTGCGGCACGGCCATCCCACTGTTTCTAGGCTTGAGCAGTGTATACACGGTGTAGTGTTCAGTGTTTAATAGACAATAATAGAGTACATTTTACTCTGATAGAGTACACATGATCCCTGCTAGGCTCTTTGAAGTGATGCCACACATTTCACTATGTATACCGTAGTTGGGTTCACCATTGGTACACAGTTAATATTGTGAAGTTCTGTCATTTATATCTGGTGTTTTGTTACACTTGTCCATGAAACATCTGTCAGTGGTGCTGCGTAATGTTTAGGCAGCTGGGCCTGTAACTCTAATATTGCAAGTTTGAATCCCAGGTGGGGGTACAGCCGACGTGCCCTTGAAAAGGCGCTTCAACTGAATTGTTTCAGTGAATATCCGGCTGTATAAATTTATTTTACAAGTGAGAATGTAATCTGTGTAATTTTCTCTGGATGAGAGGGCCTGCTTAAATACCTATCATTTTTAAATGAAATGCACCTTTTGGGGAGCGTTTAGTTTTTCAAAGTAGAGCAACATATTAAGAACAAAGGGTTTATTAGACAATGAAAAAAAAAAATGAACCACTGAGGATAATCAAGTTTTTCTATTTTTAACTTTTTTTGCGATGGAGCTTTTATGTCTTGCTTTCTATAAAGCCTATTAATAATACACAAGTGACAGTAATTTAGCGAGAGATTTCAGCAGGATTGCAACCTTGCGAAAGTTAAAACACGGCTGTTGAGGAGACAAGATCTCTTCGGAAAAAAATCCCAGGACTCTTTTTTTTTTCTCGAGTGAACTTTTCCTCCTTAAGGTGTTGCTGAGCCTTTATCACTCCCGAGGAGTGTGAGAGCGATACCATTGTGTGAAGGTTTCACACAAAGCGGTCTCGTGTCCTCCCGCGCTGTCAGCCGGGGAGAAGCGCAACGAGAGCGAGCTTGCAAATGAGGCAGGGTATCTGTAATAGCTGGGTCTGTACGCTCATCTCCGCGTTACTTTCGCTCATTTTCAAACACTGCCTCTTATTACGCCAAATTGATTTTTATTAGCGCCTAGATCAGCCATCTCAAACTACAACTCCCAGGGTGGCTGCAGTGCCTACTGGTCTGTGGTGCCTTTCACCACTTAAAAGTTACTGTTTGGCTAAAAGAGTCTGCGCTTTTTTTTTTTGCTTTCCTCCCCCAAGACGAGAGGAAACTTTAAGGGTCTGTGCTGTGAGGCTCTTCCCAACACAAGCCATCGATATTGTGATTATCTTTAAGGCAACAGCAGGTCGTAGTGGCGTAATGGCGATGAGGAGATATGGAAATTTAACAGCTGGTCACACACTTGCACACACACACACACACACACACACGCATGCACACGCAAACACACAGCTACACAAGCAGGCACACACAAACAGAAGCACACACACACACACACACGCATGCACACGCAAACACACAGCTACACAAGCAGGCACACACAAACAGAAGCACACACACACACACACACACACACAGCTACACAAGTACGCACACACAAACAGAAGCACACACACACACACACACACACACACACACACACGCATGCACACGCAAACACACAGCTACACAAGCACGCACACACAAACAGAAGCACACACACACACACACACACACACAGCTACACAAGTACGCACACACAAACAGAAGCACACACACACACACACACTACTCATTGATTCTCCTTTTTGGGGAGTTGCGCCACAGACTAACTTACACTTCCAGTGCAATCTAACCCCAGGACTAGAACTCCAATCTAAGGAAAGGCTACCAATCATCCCAGCAGAATATATCACACATAAATGCAGACAACAAACTACAAAACTATGTATGCGCCTGCATAAATCCCAAACCCAAAACTGTTAACAACAGCTCTGATTGTAATTACAGCTCTGAGTGTGGATTGTTCAAAGCTTTTGATTCACAAAAATTATATTTTTGTGTCAGTTGACGGGGCCTCAGATGATTTTATTTATTGGATTAGTTCAAACAATATTACCAAAATGATTGCTATTGTTTATGGCCAGAGGTTACTTTTTTTTAAATTTAGTTATTTATTTGTTTATTTCAGCATGTGTATAGTCACATTGCATCACATTTCTGAAATATGCATTTAACAAATACATTTCCTGCCGAAAAGGGATACGGGAAAAAAAGCAGACTGCTTATGTTCACTTTTCTCCCCTTCCCTAGCTTTCCTACATTTAGGCTGTACTATTTCTTCAGTAAAAGCACACGCTGGAGCTAGATCGCTTCTCCTCCATTTATACCGCCATCCATGAAGAAAACAATAAAGCCCTTTTTCACCATAATGAAGATTGGCCATTACATTGCATTCATTAAGCGGGCAAGTCTTATCCAAGCCATCTTGGAGGAGTTCTACCTCACCGAAGCGCATTCCACCTGATTTATATGTGCAGTAGTGTGAAAACTGGCTAATATCATTCCCAAGGCCTGAGAGTATATGTGTAACATCGCTAATGAATGAGGGAAAATTACTGTTAAACTTCAGCTAATGGCCCACGCGTTTCATTGCTTAACACATAACACGTACTGTAAGTATACATAACACGTACTGTAAGTAAGTATACATTACACGTACTGTAAGTAAGCCACTGGCGTTTGTTATGGACCAGCTGTTTCTGGAGAGTTTCTCACTTACTGAGCGAGGCTACACGCTGGCGCCGCATTATAAAACTACACAACAAAAATGCCGGCGTTATTTTTTAACACTACTGGCGAATATTTAACACCCTAGGGTGTTTATATGAGTCCACAGACTCATAAAAAACACCCTAGGGTGTTTAATGTACACCACCATTTTTGCTGTGTAGTGCTGCTGTGCAACTGGTATTGAAACGTCCCCTATATAGGCTTTCAGAGTCATTTTAAATGGGATGATCGATATGATAAAAACTAGGGGAACTGAAAATGTATTTATTGCAGTATACTGCTAATGTAGTGTAGGTAGTGTATATATCAACACATTTTGAAGCATATGTGAAGCAGCACAGCAAAAATGCCTAAATCTAACACTCTAGGTGCACATTTAACACCGATGGGTGTTTCTATGAGACCGCGGGCCATGAAAAGGCAGCAGTGTCAACAGCCCTTTTCCGATTCCGTGTCCGTCTGTTCTCTGTACATCGTCTTTGTGACAGTTCCCTGTAAAAAGCGCTATACAAATACAATTTATTTGATTTGATTTGTTAAATATACACCTCTGTTTTGGCTGTGAGTGTTATGCACTCACTAGGAGTCTATTACAAAGAGCTTCGTTGCTGCTCCAATTTTCAAAATAAGGCTCGGCATCTAATGGAAATTTTACTGTAACTCTGCAAGCCATGAACAAATATATACAGTAAATCCTGAATACATACATTGGGAAGGAGATAAGCAGGGACTGTTACTGAGATTTTCAGTAGAACTTTTCATGTTACCACGTTACAAGTATTGCGCGCTAACAAAACAAAAGGAAATCAATATAAATGTTATTGTTTCATAAAAACTCAAGGAGAGGGTATCATGCACACACACGCACACACACACACACACACACACACACACACACACACACACACACACACACACACACACACACACACACACACACTAGTACACTTCAATTTCATCAGTGTACGCATATACAGTAATTAATGTTTAAAACAAATATGTTTTTTAAACAAGTAAATAAATGACGTATACTACGAAAGATCATTTAAATGAACCAAAACCAAAATCCTTTCGTTCACATTTTCCAAATCATTGTGAAGGAGCAGAGATTATCGGATAAAGTGTTTAAATTATTGTGAGATTGGATGCTGATCTTTTTCAGCTGTGTGATCAGGTGATGAAGCACTGGCCCATACTTGTTTATGGGTGTTTTGGAAACTGGATCCCTATGTGTGGCTCAGCTGTTGTATCATTGAGCAAGGAAGGTTCTTAACCTGGGGGGTATTTCACATAGCAGGATTACTGAGTTAGCTGGATAACTGCACTGAGTACGATAAGCAGGATTGCTGAGTTAGCTGGATAACTGCACTGAATAAGAGAAGCAGGATTACTGAGTTAGCTGGATAAATGCACTGAGTAGGAGAAGCCGGATTACTGAGTTAGCTGGATAACTGCACTGAGTAGGAGAAGCCGGATTACTGAGTTAGCTGGATAACTGCACTGAGTAGGAGAAGCCGGATTACTGAGTTAGCTGGATAAATGCACTGAGTAGGACAAGCCGGATTACTGAGTTAGCTGGATAAATGCACTGAGTAGGAGAAGCCGGATTACTGAGTTAGCTGGATAACTGCCCTGAGTAAAACCTGGAACTCTCCCAAATCTGGAACATGGACTGAACAAGTAAACAGAGCTGTTCCGGGTTTTACTCAGTGCAGTTATCCAGTGACCCTGCTTTATGAAATACCCCCCTGAATAGCTTCAGTAAATATGCAGCTCTATAAACGGATTGGATTGTGTATAAACCCATCGTTGTGTGTACATGCTGTGTATGTTGCTCTGGATAAGAGCGTCTGCTAAACGTCTGTAATGCAATATAATGTAATAATGTAATGATGGATGTCTCTGAACGAACTCCACGAAGCTGAGTTTGTAGAAGAAGTATTGGATAAAACTTTTTATATATATATAAATGAAAGTCTTAAGAAAGATAAAGTATGTCACCTCCTTGACCAGTTGACGATATGTGGCTCGTGTTTCTCAGTTTGCGAGCAGCTCCAGTTCTCACACTGACTCATCTCACCTCATTTTCCCTTCTCTCGTTCGAGGCTATTTGCTCGATCCAGCTGTGGGCGCCTCTTTGCCTGCATTCTTCAACACTTCACTACACAACAATGGAAATAAATGAAAAATTATAATAAGAATGAATCAGAACCCATTCTACTCCCATGCACTCCCCTCAGATAAACTCATCCTACATTCAATCTTCTTCAGCTCTATTCTGACAAACAAAACCTGTAAATGTTCAGCATGAAGTTGCCTATTATTATTATTATTATTATTATTATTATTATTATTGTTGTTGTTGTTGTTGTTGTTGTTGTTATGTATGATGTCCATTGTTAATTGTTACATTTAAACAGTGTAGTCATCACCATTGTAATAATAATAGCACTATTAATAACTATTGCAATGGAAGAGGTGATGGCTATTGTATTTTAGTTTATGAAACAAACTCAATCAATCAACGGAGAGCAGTTTGTGAGAGCTCCTCACAGTACAACGTTATCTAACTTAGTAAATTCAGTTCTGTTGTTTAGGGCATTCCATGTTTAGTTATTTACTGGTGAGAGGTTGCAGTTTGCTGATCAGTTCAGTGTCTTTACTATAGCTGTACTATACTATATGCATTGGGTGCATGTGTAGTATAATGGTTAAGGGACTGCACTTGTAACCGAAAGGCTGCAGGTTTGATTCCCAGGTCGGACATTGTCATTGTACCCTTGAGCAAGGTACCTAACCTAAAATTGCTTCATTATATATCCAGCTGCATAAATGGATAAAAAAATCAATAAATGCTAAGAAGCTGTGCCCTGGATAAGTGCGTCTGCTAAATGCCTGTAATGTAATGTGCAGATATAGAAGAAAGGAACCCACTTCAGTTATTACAGGTATCAAAGATTAATTAAAACTGTGGGAAAGTGTGTGCTACATTTATAAATTGCTTACGACTCCTCAGAGGTAAAATGTCACCAGAGCTTCTTCCAAAAGGGCAAATGATTCTAGAGTTGAGCTTGAAGTATTCAGGTATTCATTAGGTGTTGAGATTCTGAGGTTATAGCGTTGTCTTGTTTATGGTAATGAGAGAAATATGTCTCTCTGTGGCAGTGATGTCACCGAAATAGTTATAATGTATCATGTTGAACAGTAGGCTTTTTGGACTGTTTTTTTTTTTTTTCTCAAAATTCTAAATCAGTGTTCTAGAACACCATTGCTTTCAATTACCAGTAGTGGATTGTAGCATTGGAATGTCCAGTTAAGAACATTCTAATCACATATTTGGGATATTACACCTCAAAGGGTTAAATCCAGTGTGACCACTGCTGCCACCAATGTGTCAGGAGCTTGGGAATAAAGGGTTCCATCCGATATTAAGCTATTAACGGGGAAAGATCTCTCTAGTGTCATTGTGTGTACAGCAGCTCAAACACATGATATTACTTTTGTAATATCGAACAGATTCAATACAACACCAGGAAAGGACATGGCACTTTAGAAAGCTTAAATCCATACAAACTCCTGAAAGAAGAGCAAAAATAAAGTCCTGTAAACATTGGATTCCTAGTTTCAGTCAGATAAAGAAAAACACAAAGGCTGAAGTCCAGGCCTAAAATCTATCATTTGGTCACAGATGTACGGAGCCCCTAAAGGGACATGCAAAAAAATTAAAGTGTGTTTTTTGATAATTATCTCGAGCACGACTTTTTTATCTTGTGCGCACGGTATCTCGAGATTATTATCTTGTGAGCACGAGATAAAAAAGTTTGAAATAGGCTAAAAGGTTTAAATAGACATGCACATATGTGCTGATCTGTGGTCTAGTGGGTACAGCGTCTGCCTCGTAATACATAGGTGGCCAGTTCAAATCCTTGTTTCTGAGATTTTCAATTTTCAATCTTAAAACGAGATGGTTAATCTCAAAAGGTTTATCCTATTGAATAAACTTGTTATATATGTATATATAGATTAGCTAATTCAGTTAGCTACAACAGCGGGGCATTATAACATTAAATAACCTTTTAAGTAATTGCATATTTAAATACTATTCCCACATTAATTATTATAATAATTATCGTGCGCACAAGATAAAAAAAGTTGTGCGAGATTTGTAGATGATTTGCATGTCCCTTTAGGGGCTCTGTACAGATGGATAATTCTTAATCAAAAAAAATATTCTAATAATAAGGAAACAATAAAACTCGGAGGAATCACAAATGTGATGGGGTGGGGTGTTTTCCGATTTGTATCGCACATCTTACAAAATATTATTTTCTCTGACAAACAGCTGTTTTGCTCATTCTACAGTTTCCAGCATTGTTATTACAGACATAGAACAGGACATGGCACGCCATTCAGACCAGTGCTTCTGCACTCCACCTGCCTTCCTTTCTCAGTTCAGCTGTATAGGGAACCTTCGTCTATGCACGTCTTACTGAAAAACAACTGCATCCAAGGACTTCATTATATCATTTTATATGTACATAAATGGGTCATGACTATTTCTAGAACAACTTAACATGCACTGTATGGTTATTCTTTTTATTATTATTATTACATCTGTTTGTTTGTTTGTTTTATGACCAGGGCAACATACACCGTAATCACATAAAACAAAGGAATATATGCTACTCACAATCCAATGATCTGTAAAATACTGTCTCGATTTCTTTACCACTGAAAAGGGAAAACATTATTATTATTGCTTTGACTGCAACGGGCCATTAGAGGGGGAAAAAAAAGTTTGACAGACAAAAAACAACTTTGTGTTTGTGCCATAATGCTGGCACCTGTCAGAGGATACAATGCACTACTAGTAAAATTAACAGGCCTCTGGATTACACACACACACACACACACATACGGTCACAGTGTTCCCTCTTCTTTCTTTATTAGTACATTCATGGCCATGGTTGGTGGCTGTGTTATCACACACACACACACACACACACATAGACACAAGTGGAGGGGTCATTTTGGCTGATGAATTCAGATACAAAAGCACACATTCAATGAGTTTTGTAGATTAATGGGGGCTTTGAAAAAATAATTTCTCTTTACTGTTTATTAATATGCTTTATGAGATGAATGTGTTGGAGGGAGTGATAGATCAAGCTTATGAATCGCAATCTACTTGCACGCAGATGTAGAGAATAATTAACCTATTTTCAGCTGCACGCAAAAGCACTTGAATAATACATCTGGTGCAAAAGCAACAAAAACGCACTGCTATTATACGCCGGTAGGTTTTTAATCTTTTTTTTTTTTTTTTTAAAGACTGCAATGAATAAACGGTGTGCTATCAAACAGCCTTCCTGTAGATTCTGCATAATGACATAACTGCTCTAACTTATAGGAATGGCAGTTTTTTTTTTTTACGGTGTCATAAATCAACAAATCCCCGTGAGCTTTCCCACATAGCTCCGACGGAAGCAGAATCTACCCAGAAATATTTTTGAGAATCAGAAGACAGGTTATCAACCTGTTGATTTTATTAAAATTTTTTATTTTAGTTTATTTTATTTATTTTTTTCA
>CM056379.1:110392285-110404785 GCA_029718625.1 Synaphobranchus kaupii | reverse complement strand
CTAAAAGTATTTGACTGCATTATCCAGCCCATTCTCCTTTATGGGAGTGAAATATGGGGCCCTCTATTGCACATCAAAAACAAAAAATGGAATGAAAACCAAATTGAAAATTTTCACCTGGAGTTCTGCAAAATCACATTACATGTCCACAGAAATGCCCCAAATAATGCGTGCAGGGCCGAATTAGGCCGCTTCCCCCTCCTGCTGCCAATTGAAAAAAGAGCACTCAAATTCTGGGTTCATCTGAATCAGGCTGACCCACACTGCTACCAGCACAAGGCACTGAAAAGCAACCAGCTCTACCCAGAGAGGGACCCCCTCCGACAACTGGCCTTCAATAAACAATTTTAAGAAAATGCTACAACCACTGCATTAAAAAAAATTGACAAGATCAACAAAAATCCGTACATTGACAATTGGCATGAAGAAACTAAATTAAACTATAAATTAGACATTTACCGCACTCTAGGTCAAAATTACTCCCTGTCTGAATACCTGGCACAAGTTAAAAAACCCAAAACAAAGAAACACATTAACAATGTACAGACTCAGTGACCACAGCCTTGCCATTGAAACTGGTCGCCACAAAAATACCTGGCTGCCCAAAGAGAACAGGCTGTGTGCTCACTGCAGCCTGGCAGAGGTAGAGACAGAGGCCCACTTTTTACTCTACTGCCCCAAGTACCTCTTAATTAGAAGCCAATATTTTTCCAAATTCAACAGGCAAATCCACCAGTTTGAATACCAAATAAATTAAAAGTAGTTCTGGGAGAAGAGGATGCCACAATGGCAGCTCATTACGTCTCTGCCTGCCATCATTTAAGAGAGGTTCATATGTATGACATTATAGACTAAATGTCTTTTGACCTGGGACTGTGTGTACGTGTTGGGGGGGGTTGTTGCTCACGTTTTCTATTTGTTTTCTCCTGCTTCTTGGGTATGGGGGGTGTTTATTGTCTATCATTTATGTATCAATGCTTGTGTAGCAATTAGTGAATTTGGAATTTGAGAGAGAGACAGAGAGAGAGGGGGGGGGGGGGGCATTGTGTGACTATTCACACAAAGGGTGTTTGTGTGTGCAGCAGCATCTAAACACAATTACACATGAACACTGCTAAAACACAATACACACACACACACACACACACACACACACACACACACACACACACACACACACACACACACACACACACACACACACACACACACACACACACACACACACACACACACACACACACACACACACACACACACACAGAGAGAGGGCGGCAGTGTAGTATAATGGTTAAGGAACTGGGCTTGTAACCGAAAGGTTGCAGGTTCGATTCCCAGGTAGAAGCCTGCCGTTGTACCCTTGAGCAAGGTTCTTGACCTGAGCTGCTTCAGTATATATTCAGTTGTATGAATGGATGCTATGTAAAAATGCTTGTGTAAGTTGTGTAAGACACTCTGGATGAGAGGGTCAGCTAAATGGCAGTTATGTAATGTAACATGGTATCGATGCTGTAATTATATTTTATCGTATCTACTGAGCCGATCTGTGAAGAAATCTCTGCGTCTCTCTACCACTCCCCATAAATCAGGGGTCTGTTCCAACCAACAGGTGTGCTGTCCGACAAATTATCCTGGAGTTTATATACTGTACACACTAGGAATTATAGGCTCCCCGTTGTCCTGACAACGGTCCTTTTAGATCAGAATGATGGCTTGTGTGTGTGTGTGTGTGTGTTGCGTGTGTGTGGACACAATATGAACAGGAGAATATATTCTATATATGGGAAATACTTTATGGTATTAATTGATGTTTTTTTTCCCCACAGAGATCAGCATAGCGCATAGCCCAGGGTTTCAGTAAAGGGGGGGGGGGGCTTTGAGGATATGCACAGGGTTGTTAGCGCCACAGACATCAGGCGCTCTTTACACTTCACCTTAACGGAATAAGCTGAGGTGTTATTTGGGGATGCGACAGTCGGGTGCCAACTTAAAGCCCTTTCAGTACGAGTGATGATTTTTATCAATTAAATTGTTTCAATAGCAATTTCGTGGTTCCTTTTCTATTTTTTTTTTTTCATCGCTCTAGTTTTATAATAGCTCATACCTCGGTGTTTGAAAATGTGCAAGATTAAACTAAAGCATGATGCTTTTTCACACTTCATGCCGTCAGTTAAGTCAACAGTCATTGAAAACATGCCCTTGTTGAACATCACAATGTCCACGTTTCTGACATGTTTATTCGAAAGCAGTCTCAACGTGTTTGTTCAAAAGCAATCTCAACAAACAACTGCGACTCTTCAGCATCGACTCTGTAAAACCTTCAGTACCTGGTACAGAGGCAGCCTATATACACACACACATCTAGGGCTGGTAATAATCAACAAACCAGGCTTTGCTCATTACCTTGCTCACTGAGCCTGATATAAAGGCATAGAGAGGTTAAAAAAAGGCCACTGGCCAGTTTGAATTATTATTATTATTATTATTATTTCTTCCCATAAACCACCTAGCACAGTGACCATACCCACCATCTTGTCAAATAGCAATTGGTAATTGCAGTTCATTCACACTGCGTTAGGGGTTTTGGTTCACTGTCACACTGTCTCACAGTTTAATAATGGCTGATGTCTTTGTAATATGCATTGTGGGTAATTCACTCCTAGGCAGCATGACAAACTAGATACGAGCTCCCACACGAAAGAGGATAGAAACATCAAAAAGTGTTTTAACTAACAGAGCTCCCCATTCTTACCAGATTAATGCACCGGCATTTATTGGCAACCTATCTTCCCAACGACTTACAGCACACTTTGCAAGATCTGGCTGTCTCTCTGTCTCTTCTTTATCTGACTATTTGGCTTTGCAGAGAACTGTGTTTTTATTTTTTTTGGTTTCGTTTGGCTCTGTTTGAAAGAACACAGAACTTACTGTCCGTACATTATACAACTAGCAAGGTCATAAAGCTTGTTCTAAACATCATTATCCTGCAAAATGATTAAATATATATATATATATATATATATATATATATATATATATATATATATATATATATATATAGTGCAGTATCAAAGGTTTTTCAAGTCTTAAGAAGCAATTATACTGATGGATGAATGTCACAAGACAGGACTAAATCTTTGTGGTCTGCGGTCAGTCATTACCCTTGAATAACTCATCTGACACTTGTGTCTTCTTTTTTTCTTTTAAATTCAGCTACAAAGGTCAAAGGATGTCAGACTTCATTTGAACTTTGTCTTCTTTCAGTAGTATTGTTGTATCTCTGATGCTGAATAACCAGCGAATAAGAAAAGTTATCCAAGTATAAGGTTATTTTCTTGGATGTGAATTTGTCTTAAATGGTCTTGAGGCTATGGTTTTGTGAATAACTATTGTTGGACTCCCACAAATAATAATGCACGTTGTACAAACTTAGATGACCGATTTAACTGTTTATGATTATATATGACAATACAAAGTGAATTTGAGGCCCTTCCAAATATTCAATCTTCAATACGTATGTGTTCATGCAACGAGATTGCATTTTTCCAGTAACTGTGACTCTGCCGAGTGGAATCCTTGCATGAAACCCCATAATCACAGCATTCAAAATTTTACTGATGATGATTGATTCTGAAATGAATATGGCAATTAAAGATTCATAACGCTTGCATGCTCTCCATGCTAGTCTTGAATGGATTTCAAGTCGGGCTGATTCTCCTACTTCTGTGATATTTTAGTTTTGGAGATGGCAGTGGGATGGTTTCAGATGTTCAGCTATTGCACCCTGAAAGGCTGCTTGGGCACTTGACGTTTTCTCATGGACATTATGGGCTCCTTATTCAGTTTAAAGTTTCACTCCTTCCTTCTCTTATTGTTGTGTTCTCTGTTTTTAAAAAATAGACAAATATCTCCACCAATCCTCAATCCTTAGCCGATCTTGGTCAAGGCTCTCCATGTTTGATGTTCCTGGGCACCACCCACCAAGCTCCTTAGGGAAAGACCCGTGTCAGCTTTGAGCGGATCCAGCCTTGTGTCTCTACACCACCATTGAATAAATAAATAAATAAATAAATAAATAAATCACTCTGAAGATTAGTCGGTCAGAGATGTAATCTAATTTTTACGTGCAAACATTAAATTTTCCACTTCTTTATTTTGGCGCAAAAATAAATAAAAAAATTAACGAGCTCAGCTCAGTGGCCACATTTATTTACCGGCTGTTTTCTTCTTTGCCGTCTCGTGGGAAAGTGACGTTACTCCCATGCACAGCTGAGAGAAAAGCAATCAGCTGATTTAAAATTCTTTATTTATCTGGTTTTTTTACCAGTCCAAAGGAGTGTCACTTTGTTGGTAATTCTCCAAGGTCATTGGCAGAGCCTTGCGGAGAAGTGTGGTCTCGTTATTCATCTTCCCTGTGAGACCTGAAAACAGAAAGGAGAAAAAAACGATGTCATTTGACCAGGAGCCCGGTGCCTCTTTGCCCCCCCTGGAATAGAGCCGTGGCGACGAACAGGCCGCTCCCGGAGAAATAAACTCTTGGCAAGCCGTTCCAATGACACGGCTTCTCCAGGTCACCACTCAACCCTTAACCCGTACCAGCTGTCACAGAAGCGTCCTCCTCCGTCCCAAAGAGCCCTTCCTCAACAGACGGTCCCCTTCACTGTGCCAGGCCCCATTGACCAGTTGTAGGACAACCCTCCCCATTTCTCAACAGCGCCCCCCTGTGGCCTGACTGAGTAATGCACAGCCTACAAATAGCTTTCTGATACAGAACCATATATGCACAAAGTCATCCTCAAATAAAGAGAGGCTACTCTCCACATTTACATCATATTTAGGATTCTGATTACTGCACAGTCATGAACCGTCACAAGGGTGTGGAAAAAGTCCCTGAATATCCTGCGGTCATTACGTTTCCTTTTGTTTTGTTTTATCGTGCAATGTAAGACACTCACTGTCAGCTTGACTCTGAGAGAATTTATAGGAGTCCAAATGGTACGTGTAAAATGCACACTATCAGGGTTGATTTAACACTGAATATTGTGCACCAACCGCTCTGGCAGTCAGTGACACTCTGGCAGAGTCACATAGCGCAGCCCCCGGCCAGACAGCTGCCACATTGGCGGGGGGTTGGGGGTCAGGGGTCAGGGGTGGCAGAAGAGCGCTGGGATCCCTCCAATGAGACCAACTGGTGAAATGTAGCACCAGCAGCAAAGAGGAGAGAGAGAGTGAGAGAGAGAGAGCGAGAGAGAGAGAGAGTGAGAGAGAGAGAGAGAGAGAGAGAGAGAATGATTAAATGCTAATGTTTGCAAGTTTTCTGTGTATTTCTGTGTGATCTTCTTGCATATGTTTATATATTTGTTTATACTGACTGTAACATACATAGTTCACATTACCATCCTTTTATGTTTATTACAATTGTCAATACTGTATTGCTTTGGCAACTTTGGAGTCATTCCTTTCATGCCAATAAAGCGCAATTTAAATTGAAATTTAAAAAAATAATTGAGAGAGAGAGAGAGAGAGAGAGAGAGAGAGAGAGAGAGAGAGAGGACTCATCAGTGGCTCAGGGAACATGCCATCATAGTGCATCATCAAGACCAATCTTATCGCGGTATTCCCAGTGTGTGGTAAAACTGGGAAATAACCCGTGAGGAGAGGCCCCAGTTCCTCCAGCTTTCCAGAATTCCAGACCAGAATTCCTGCGCTTGACAGATTGGGTTTATGAGGATGTTTCTTGATCCAAATGTGGAGAAGAAGAGGAAGAAGAAAAGAAAAAAACACTTCACAAAGAAATGAAGCCAATCTTGGTTTTGTAAATTTACACACTTCTCAGTGACCTATTTTAAAATGACTTAAAAATTATTATCGTTATTATTTATTTTCCCTTTTGTAAATCTTGTTTTTTTTTGGATGAAATGACTGGATAATTATTATTATTTTTAATATAAATGTGTGTGTGTGGAGGGCCCATGTTGCATTGTGTACACACCTAACGGGCCAGTTGTTGACAGCGCTGAATTTTTAAGCGTAGCTCAATTAGCATGGCTGTGCTTCAGCGCAAATTAAAAATGGGTGTGTGGAGGATGGCAGATCATTCCTGGCAATATTGCGCTTACGCGTCGTTAACATGCGTGCACAACGCATTAGGATAAAAACACCTACGACTGCATCAAACTCTACTTCCCATCAGCCCTGTCTTCAGCCGTGCAGCCTCTTCCTGTATCGATTAAAGCGGGCCAGAACATTGGTGTGAGAAATTAAGGAAAACACATTTTCTGCTTGTTCGTTTTCAAAAGAGCGTGAGAAAATAATTAGCGGAATGTCAATAGAAGCATATTTTTGTTATGTTTCGCCAACCTTTTCCCAGTAGATACCAGTTCTCCTGTCTCATAATTCAAAAAGTTTATGTAGCAGCACAAGGTGTTAGCTTAACAAGCCGAAACATACCTTTCATTAGCGTCCAAAGACCGTGTCAATAATTTACCTAAATGATAAACTACCAAGGAGTTGCAGGAGGTGAAAAAAAAAGTGATTTAAACCTAGAGAAAGTACAGGACCAAGGTAAAAGTATCCACTGAAATCTTGTACCATATTTTCATTCCGATCAAAGTTTTAAGGCAAGATCAGTACAAAGTTACCTACCAACACAGCACTTTTTGACATAAATGAGACAGCAGATTGAAATATATTCAAGAAAGAGATCCCTCGGCAGTGTGAGAAGAAAGAGAGAGAGAGAGGGATGGAGAGAGAGAGAGAGAGAGAGGGAGGGAGGGAGAGAGAGATGGAACTGCGAGCCCAGAAAGTGTCAGAGTTTTCGAGTGTTGACCTTAAACATATTGCATGCTCTACTGTTGACTGGCATAGCCACACCCCTGGAGCTGACCCAGAGAACCCAACGCCCATAAGGCAAAGGTTGATACTGCATTCGTAGAAATTGTACGCTAAACAGATTATATCAACTCAGATCAATCCGCCATTTGCATTTCTCACTGCTACTCTTCAATTCAATGGAGGAAACTCAATCCTTAAGTCGTGCTCACTCTAAAGTCCATTGAGTGAGTGTGAATTGTTTAAATTGGTCCTTCTTTACAAATATATTTTATTACTATTTTTTTATTATTTGGTTTTATCTATTTATTTATATTGTTTTTTTTTAACCTTTTTTTTCTTCTAGCCAGTCAGGATTTGCATGAAATTGTATTCTCAACCCGTCAACCTGTCGTCCCTACAGTCGAATCCGGGTGTTTCAATTTGTGGGGAAGCAGTTTATTGTGAAATGTATTCACTGGCACAGCTTATCAATGAGAGAAGAAAAAAAAAATACCCAGTGAGCTTTGCACATGGGAAATCAGCTCACGGAATTCAGTGCTCTCTACCACCAATCATATAGGGCAGAACTGATTATTTCTTGACAGATTTGTGGAATCTGGGACTTGTGGAATTTCTCATCTCTGAATACCCTTGAAAGTGCAACATCATCAACACAGTAACACATTTTTTATTTTATTTAACCAGGTAAAGTCTCATTGAGATTAAAATCTATTTTACCTGGCCAAGAGGGCAGCATAAAACAAATAGACATAAAGCTTCCATACAAATAGCAAACATTTTACACAGATTATCCAGTTAAAAGTCAGCTTCGGGATTAAATAATGTCACAGTTAAACACAAAGACAACGTCCAATACTGCCACATTCAAAATCATATAAGATTGAAACAAATTCACCGTACGAGATCAATTTAGTCAATTTTAAGTCTTTCTGTTGGGTGAAATGTGCTTGTCACTGTACCGACTTGGCCCATTAACTGAGCTAACTTTAGAAGCCAAGCTATAACAAGAATAGCCTATTTTGGCTAAGTAAAATAAAACGTTGTTAAATAAGATAGCTAGCTAGCTGCTTGATGCATGGTAGCATTAACAAGGAGCTGTTGATCGTGGAATAAACTGTTGTGCGTCAATTGCTTTGCAGTTGGGGTAGCCTATGTGTTGCTCCAGAAATTACAGTGGCATTGTCCCGTTCTGAGAACCTTTCCAATCTTCTTTGTGATACGCAAACAGGACAATGCGTGACCATGAGCTTGTGTAAATAAGTGCGCTGTTAAAAGCCCTGCTTATGATTGCAGAATGAAAAGAGCCTACAGCACTACAGCTTGAGTGTTTCAGAATCACTCACACTCAGTGTATATTGACTACATTAAGCACATGCGGCTGGCCTAGCTGCTCCACTCCCATGAGGATATCTATGTGTGCACAGTCTGCACACTGAATATAAAATCATTGAAAAAGCACCATGGTTGCTACATTATTTTGTATGGGAAAACAAGACTGCTTTTAGTCTGACATTACAGCATGTCACTCTACTACTACTACTACTACTACTACTACTGCTACTGCTACTACTACTACTACTACTACTGCTGCTGCTACTACTACTACTACTACTACTACTGCTGCTACTATTACTACTACTACTACTGCTGCTGCTACTGCTACTATTACTACTACTGCTGCTATTATTACTACTACTACTGCTGCTGCTGCTACTACTACTACTGCTACTACTGCTACTACTACTACTACTACTACTACTACTGCTGCTGCTGCTACTATTACTACTGCTGCTGCTGCTGCTGCTACTACTACTACTGCTACTACTGCTACTACTACTACTACTACTACTGCTACTACTACTGCTGCTACTGCTGCTACTGCTATTATTACTACTGCTGCTGCTACTACTACTACTACTACTACTACTACTACTGCTACTACTACTGCTGTTACAGTTTTTTTACGATTGCTTTGACTCATTTTGCACAACAGAGTTTCAATGTGCAAAACTCTTAACACAGAATGCTATACTGCTCATTTTGGGTTCAAAATGTAATATAGCATGCAAAATAAAAATACCAGTGTCAAATCAGAGAATATTATATGCAAAAGTTTATCACAGCACCAGAACATTAGATATTTCAAACAATGAAGTTAAATCATTGCTGCATTTTCAATATACAACAGTCATCATGAAATAATGCTGCCAAACACAAAATCCTTCCGATAAAAAAAGAGTTTGAAAGTGTTTTTTGGTCATAACGCAAAATGCTATACTCCTAATCTTGGGCTCAAAATCATATATAGCATGCACAATGGAAACAACTGAACCAAATTAGATTGTATTTCATGCTAAAGTTTATCATAGTGTCAGAACAGTGGATATGTTCATCGTTGAAGTTTAATTATTGGTGCATTTTCAAATACAATGGCCATTATCAAATAATGCGGTCAAACACAAAATACTTGTTACCAAAAAAGAATATGCAATGGTCATTTCCTCATAAATACTTGAAATGATGTACAGCAATCATCCCCTGTGATAGACTGCAGTTTTGCCCTTATGTTTTTATGAAAGACAAACAAAATATTAGATTAGATTATATGAAGTTTAATCATTAAAGAAAAAGCATACAGTAATGCAGTTCTGTAAACTCAACTGTATTGTACAGTAAAAGCAAAAACAGTTACAGTAACAACAAACTTTACTGTAAAGTAAAAAAAAAAAAACTGCTTCTCTGTGCTTAACCAGCATTTTGCTTCTCCGCTGTATTTGGCCACAGAATTTTGTCGACGTCGCATCTGATGTCTTCGTTGGCAAGACAGCGCTGGTAAAAATCTTTTAGAGTGCCTTATCCACCCGACACTGCTGGGCTGTAATGTCATCGCATGCCTCATCCATGGCCTGAAGGAGCGTTTCCTGCTCATATGGACACCTATCGTATACCTTCCACCTCCAGGCCGAGAAAAACTCCTTGATGGGGTTCAGAAAGGGGGAGTAAGGTGGAAGGAATTGGAAACGGAACTATGGATGGGCTGTAAACCAGTCTTGCACAGCCAATGCACAATAGAAGTTTACATTGTCCCAGACAATGATGAACACCATCTGAGCATTTGGCTGTACGAGACGGTTGTACAGCCCATCCAGAAAATGTATGAGGCGCACGGAGTTCTATGCCCCCAGCAGAGGGTCAGGCTGACCAATCAGGGATGGATGTGTGTGGGCCTGCCCAATGGTCTCAGGGCTGGGTCTAGGCAAACCAGGCATGTACAGTACCTATTACCTATATACTGTATATTTACTGTACATGGTCCATGACCACGATCATGACCACGACCATGACCCTGTCCTTCGTTACCAACCTCAACCTCACTGACCTGCTCCATGTTGTCAGAAACTGCCATGCAGGTTTCTAAGCAGCCTTTTATGTAGTGGTGAAGATATTATCAATTGTGTTGCAATGCTAATCACCTGGGCAAGGTTGTTGGAAGTACTGAGACATGACTACAAACACCTGTTGAATTGATTTAGTGATCTGCATTTGTAGTAATAAACATTTGAACATTGTTGTAATATTAGGTGGCTGTATTCTGAGAATGGAGCATATGATTTAGAGTTTGGCACTTTGTATTAACAGTTTTGCACTTTGTATGTCAGCATAGGATGTAGTGTCCTAAGGTAATAATTCTGCAAGTCAGTTTAGCACTTTGCATTAACAGTTTTACACTTTGTATGCCAGCATAGGATGTAGTGTCTTAGAGTATGAATTTTGAAAGTCAGTTTGGCACTTTGCATTTTGAGTTTTGTACATTGAAATTCTGCTGTGCAAAATGAGTCAAAGCAATCGTAAAAAACTGTATTACTACTGCTGCTGCTACTACTACTACTACTACTACTGCTGCTGCTGCTACTACTGCTGCTGTTACTACTGCTACTACTAGTACTGCTGCTACTACTACTACTACTACTACTACTACTACTACTGCTGCTGCTGCTACTGCTGCTGTTACTACTGCTAATACTACTACTGCTGCTGCTACTACTACTACTACTACTACTACTGCTACTACTACTACTACTGCTACTACTACTACTGCTGCTACCCCTTATGGAAAAAGAATATCAAAATTATCGTCACAATATACTTAAAATATACTGCAGTATATTACATTTCCATAAGGGACTACTAGTATTAATAATAATAATAATAATAATAATAATAATAATAATAATAATAATAATAGTAATGGCATGAGTATGTTTACTGTAAAAGGGGGGGGGGGGGTCATGCACCAGGTTGTTCATTATGACCTCTGCGTATCACCACAGTATACACCCAATGCTCCCTTCATTGCTCTTATTTTTGTTTTCTCACAACATTTACTGAACAAAACAGGGGGATGAGGAACAGGGCGGGTTCAACAGAAAAGAAGAGAGAGACAGGATAGAGAGAGAGAGAGAGAGAGAGAGAGAGAGAGAGAGAGAGAGAGAGAGAGAGAGAGAGAGAGATAGGGATAGGAAAGGAGAGCATCTGTCCAATAATTTGATTCCTGCTCTCAGGCCCAGTAAATTGGTTTGTGTGTGAAATGCATGAGAGTAGAGATCGAGAGGGCCAAGATGCCACCACAATGCCGCCGTTTGAAGGTTAAATAAGAAAAAATAAATAAATAAAGGGAAGTGAAGTGAACACCATGTTCCTGGGCCCTGTGGCGGGTGGCCGGCGATGCCGCCGCCGCCGCTGTTATTACTGAAACACGGATAACGCTATTCATGGCGCTTCAGAGCCACGCGTAACAAAATTCTCCTAAGGTCCCGCTTCCTGAAAAAAAAAATCTATCTATTTCCTTTCTTTGCATTGTGCTCGGGAAGAAATCACATTGGTGTCCAATGCGCGGCACATCCTTTGCGGCTAACGCGGCGTTTTACAGTTTTTTTTGATTGCATAAACACTAAAATCAAAAGTATTACACAATTATCAAAACCTTACACTCAAGGAGCAAAACATCGGCCCAGATTTGCACCACTATAAGCACAATGTCAGCCTCACACTTTTTGCAAAACAATACACACAGTGATTTGCAAAACACTAAACACACTTGTATACATTAGACACAGAAGTATATCATGATGTCACTTCCTTGCAATTCCAAAGCACTGACTGTCAAATTACCACACATATGAGCCAATTGGTTAAACACAGCCATCATGTGCGCAAACACATGATTGCTTAATTGTAGACACACCAATCAGGTTTAAGCACTATAAAAATGCAGCAGGTGAGTTCACCTGTCTTCAACCAAAATGGAAGGAGTCAGAAAAAGAAGAGTGAGGGTGAGAGGGGGAATCCACGGAGGAGGAGAAGGAGGTCGAGGAAGAGGAAGACCTGAAGCAGGAGGAGAACGTGCTCAAAGAAGAAGAGGACCAAATTTATCAAATGAAAACACTAGTTGACCATGTCGTGAACCACGGATTGACGCTGAGGGACGCTGGACTAAGAGTTCAGCCAAATCTTAGCAGATATACAGTGGCATCTGTCATTAGGACATTTCGACAAGAAAACAGGTTAAAAAAAATCAGGTTCAAATGAAACAACTTTATCGAGTGCCTTTTGAGCGGAATTCAGAGAGGGTCAAACAGCTGCGGCATGAGTATGTGGAGGTATGT